>JARHVA010001654.1:2470000-2547500 GCA_037957365.1 Torreya grandis
TGGTCGAATAAGCGATTTCAACACCAATATAATGGATCTGATTTTCTAAGATAAACTTAATTTTTCTTGGTGTTTTTTTACTAATTGTTCTTGGTGTTTTCTTAATTTTGTATTTTCTGTCCGACGGTTTTACAAAACCCTCCTAACTCTGTGTCATGATTTTACGAAACCCTCCTAGCTCTGTCTGGCGGTTTTACGAAACCCTCCTGGCTATGTCTGGTGGTTTTATGAAATCCTCTAGCTCTATCCAATAGTTTTATGAAACCCTCTTGGGTTTGTCTGGCTGTTTATGAAACCCTCCTGGCTCTATCCGACGATTTATGAAATGCTCTTGACTCTGTCTGGTGGTTTTATAAAATGTTCCTGACTCTGTCTCGCAATTTTATGAAACACTCTTGATTCTGTCAAGTGGTTTTATGAAATGCTCCTGACTCTGCCTGATAGTTTTATGAAACCCTCCTGACTCTGTCCAGCAGTTTTACGATAGCCTCCTAATTTTGTCAGGCTATTTTACGATACTCAACTGATTCTGTCGAGCGATTTTACGAAACCCTCCTGACTCTGTTAGGTAGTTTTATGAAACCCTCATGACTCTATTTGGTGGTTTTACGAATCCCTCTTGACTCTATCTGGTAGTTTACAAAATCCTCTTGACTCTGTTTGGCAGTTTTATGAAACCCTCCTAACTCTATCGGGTAGTTTACGAAACCCTCTTGACTCTGTCTGGTGGTTTTATGAAACCCCCTGACTCTGTCTGGGGTTTTATAAAACCCTCCTGACTCTGTTTGGGGATTTTACGAAACCCTCTTGTCTGGGGGTTTTACAAAACTTTCGACCCTATCTGGGGTTTTACAAAACCTTCGACTCTATTTGGGGTTTTACAAAACCTTTGACTTTGTCTGGGGTTTTACAAAACCTTCAACTCCGTCTGAGGTTTTCCTCGACTTGAGTTAAATTACGAATTCTTTATTTCTCTTCTTCTATGGTTTTATTTTCATTTTCCTTATAGGGAATGTGATTGTTACTTAGCAACAGCCATGGACAGTACGAAGGTTTTTTTCTTTGTTATATATATATATGTTTATTATTATTATTATTATTATTATTATTATTATTATTATTATTATTATTATTATTATTATTGTTATTATTATTATTATTATTATTATTATTATTTATTTTTATTTTTGTTTAATATTAATGTTTGAATAGTTATTTATTATTTATGAAAGTAATGATTGTATATTAATTGTTTTGTTTTTTTTGTTTTTTTTTCTTTTCTATTTGTATAACGATATTTTATTTTTTGGCTCACTGATTCATTATTTTTTTGCTGGGTGGGATATTATATTCATTTAAATGAATTTTAAAATTAGATGAAATGTTAGATATAACTTAGATGCTTCTTACTTTATTTATTTATAAGTGAATGTTTATTCCAACATATTATGGTTTTTTTTTTAAAAAAGAAAAAATTAAATTATTATATTTTAGAACTGAAATTATAATTTAGATGCTTTTTAATTCATATATAAAACTGAAATTATAATTTAATTGCTTCTAAATTCGTGAATATTTCCTTTATTATTAAATTATTATATTTTAGAATCTAATAAATATTTGTATGATTTAATCGTCACTTCATATTAATATTTTTTTGTTTACTTATTAATTATTTTATTGCACGAGTGTCTCTATAAAAATTATTTATTTATAACTATTTATAGACTCTTATAAATTGTATATCATGTTCAATGCACTTTTTCATTTATATGAAATTTCTTTTTTATAAGAATTAATAAATACACATATATTTTGTATTAAATATATATTAACAAGTATTTAAATGAGTGTAACAAAAAAAATATATATTTTATTAATATATATTTAAGTGAATCTCTCAATTATTGTTTACATTAAATTTTTTGTAAAGTAAATGTATATATTTTGAATGTTTGTGTAAGTTATAATATGAATTTTTTTTTTAACATGTATTGATTATCATTCAGTAATTTTTTAAATTTTATGAAAATATAGATGCTTGTTTAAATAATGCATGAATGTTATTTGTTTGTATTTTGAGCATATGACTATTTATATAGTTTATTTATATAAATGATGTATAAATGTTATTTGATTGTATTTTTAGCATATAATTATTTATATAGTTTATTATATATGACTTTCATAACTTGACGTTATGGTAAAAATAAGTTTTTAATTTTTATGATAAGTAATTATAATTATATTATAATATACATTTTTAAATGCTAGAAAATGTTTAGTATGAGTATTTGCTTAAATAATTTTTTAATTTTTATGAAGAGTAATTATAATTATATGTTGGAGATGCTTGTAGGGATGTAGTCAGTTTTTTTTGGTTCTATTGTTGTACATTGGAGAAGTTTGTAGGGAATGTACTCGGTCGAATAAGGGATTTCTTCGGTCGTTTGCAGGGATAATGGCATCCTTTGGTTTGGTGTTGAATCTCCTTCAACAAGAAGGAAGGGGGAAGGGATAATGGCGTTAGGGTAAGCTAATTGATGTTGAATCTCCGTTCAACAGCAAGGAAGGGAGAAGAGATGATTTTAATTTCAACATGAAAATTTTTGAATCTTTATTATTTGTTATTTTTTTGACTAGGGTTTTATTAAGATTTGATTATTTCTCTCTTTTTTTTTTTTGGTTGTTTACAGGGATAAACGATTTGGTGTTGAAATTTTGTTATTTTTTTGACTAGGGTTTCATTATTTTTCAATTTTTCTATTGTTTCCCGAGATTATGACATTCAGATAAGTGATTTGGTGTTGAATCTCATTCAACAAGAAGGAAGGGGATAGGGATAATGGTTATTTCAACTGTTTGTTTTTATTTTTGAGTTGGGTTTCATTATTTCTCAACAATGTATTTTTCTGCAGCACTTCTCTCAATTATTGCATTTGTGCTCTTGCTATTTTTCTCATTTGCGCTCTTGTTTTTAATATTTTTTTTCACTTTTGTTGTTGTAGTTTGGAATTTGGACTTTTCCTATTTTTCTCATTTGCACTCTTGTTTTTAATAGTTTTTTTGGCTTATGTTGTTGTAGGTTGGAGAAGATTGCAGTTGCGCTCTTGCTTTTAATAATATTTTTGGCTTCTGCAGTAGTAGGTTGGAGAAGTTTGCAGGGAATGTATTGGATTCTTTTTGGTTCTGTTGTTGTAGGTTGGCGAAGTTTGCAGGAAATGTACTCAGTTGAATAAGCGATTTCAACACCAGTATAATGGATCTGATTTTCTATGATAACCCTAATTTTTCTTGGTGTTTTTTTACTAATTTTTCTTGGTGTTTTTTTTAATTTTGTATTTTCTGTATGGGGGTTTTACAAAACCCTCCTGACTCTATTCGATGGTTTTACGAAACCCTCCTGGCTCTGTCTGATAGTTTTACGAAACCCTTGTGGCTCTGTCTGGTGGTTTTATGAAACCCTCCTAGCTCTGTCTGGTGGTTTTATGAAATCCTGTGGCTCTATCTGGAGATTTTATGAAACCCTCCTGGCTTTGTTCGGTTGTTTATGAAACCTTCCTGGTTTTTTCTGATGGTTTACAAAATGCCCCTGACTCTGTCTGGTGGTTTTATGAAACGCTCTTGACTCTGTTTGGTAGTTTTATGAAATTCTCCTGACTCTGTCAGGTAGTTTTATGAAATGCCCCTGACTCTGTCCAATGATTTTATGAAACCCTCTTGACTCTGTCTAGCAGTTTTACAATACCCTCCTGATTCTATTAGGTGGTTTTACGATACACAGCTGATTCTATCATATAGTTTTATGAAACTCTCCTGATTGTGTCAGGCATTTTACGAAACCCTCCTGACTCTGTCTGGCAGTTTTACGAAACCCTCCTGACTCTGTCTGGCAGTTTTACGAAACCCTCCTGACTCTGTCTGGCAGTTTTATGAAACCCACCTGATTCTGTCTGGCAGTTTTACAATACCCTCCTGATTCTGTCGGGTGGTTTTACGATACCTAGCTGATTCTGTCAGATAGTTTTATGAAACCCTCCTAATTGTGTCAGGCATTTTACGAAACCCTCCTGACTCTGTTGGGCAATTTTACGAAACCCTCCTGACTCTGTCTGGCAATTCTAGGAAACCTTCCTGACTCTGTCTGGCAGTTTATGAAACCCTCTTGACTATGTCTGGCAGTTTTATGAAACCCTTCTGACTCTGTCAGGTGGTTTACAAAACCCTCATGACTTTGTCTGGCAGTTTTACGAAACCCTCCTGAATCTATCTGGGGGTTTTATGAAACCCTCCTAACTCTGTCTGGGGATTTTGAGAAACCCTCTTGTCTGGGGGTTTTACAAAAGTTTCGACTCTGTCTGGGGTTTTAGAAAACCTTCGACTCTATCTGGGGTTTTCCTTGACTTGAGTTATATTAAGAATTCTTTATTTCTCATCTTCTATGGTTTTATTTTCATTTTCCTTAGAAGGAATGTGCTTGTTACTTAGCAACAACCATGGACACTACGAAGGTATGTTTCTTTGTTATATATATATATATATATAGTTTGTTATAATCGTGATAATTTTTATTATTATTTTTATTTTTGTTTAATATAAATGTTTGAATAGTTCTTTATTATTTATGAAAGTAATGATTGTATATTAACTATTTTGTTTTTTTGGTTTTTTCTTTTCTATTTGTATAACGATATTTTATTTTTTGGCTCGCTGATTCATTAGTTTTTTGCTGGGGTGGGATAATATATTCATTTAAATGAATTTTAAAATTAAATGAAATGTTAGATATAATTTAGATGCTTCTTACTTTATTTATTTATAAGTGAATGTTTATTCCAACATATTATGGTTTTTTTTTTAATTAAATTATTATATTTTAGAACTGAAATTATAATTTAGATGCTTCTTAATTCATATATAAAACTGAAATTATAATTTAATTGCTTCTTAATTCATGAATATTTCCTTTATTATTAAATTATTATATTTTATAATCTAATAAATATTTTTATGTATGATTTAATCGTCACTTCATATTAATATTTTTTTGTTTACTTATTAATTATTTTATTGCAAGAGTGTCTGTATAAAAATTATTTATTTATAAATATTTATACTCTTATAAATTGTATATCATGTTCAATGCATTTTTTCATTTACATGATTTTTTTTTTGGTATAAGAATTAATAAATACACATATATTTTATATTAAATATATATTAATAAGTACTTAAATGAGTGTAACTAACAAAAATTAATATTCGATTAATATATATTTAAGTAAATCTCTCAATTATTGTTTACAATAATTTTTTTTGTAAAGTAAATGTATATATTTTGAACGTTTGTGTAAGTTATAATTTGAAAAAAAAAAATTTAACATGTATTGATTATCATTCAGTAATTTTTTAAATTTTATGAAAGTATAGATGCTTGTTTAAACGATGCATGAATGTTATTTGTTTGTATTTTGAGCATATGACTATTTATATAGTTTATTTATATAAATGATGTATAAATGTTATCTGTTTATATTTTTAGCATATAATTATTTATATAGTTTATTATATATGACTTTCATAACTTGAAGTTATGTTAAAAATATTTTTTTAATTTTTATGATAAGTAATTATAATTATATTTATAATATAAAATTTTTAAATGCTAGAAAATTTTTAGTATGAGTATTTGTTTAAATAATTTTTTAATTTTTATGAAGAGTAATTATAATTATATGTTGGAAAAGTTTGTAGGTAATGTATTCAATTTTTTTTGGTTCTGTTGTTGTAGGTTTGAGAAGTTTGCAGGGAATGTACTTGGCCGAATAAGCGATTTCAGTACCAGTATAATGGATCTGATTTTATATGATAACCTTAATTTTTCTTGGTGTTTTTTACTAATTTTTCTTGGTGTTTTCTCAATTTTGTATTTTCTGTCCGACGGTTTTACAAAACCCTCCTGACTCTGTCTGATGGTTTTATGAAACCCTCCTGGCTCTGTCTGGCAGTTTTACGAAACCCTCCTGGCTATGTTTGGTGGTTTTATGAAATCCTCTGGCTCTATCCAACAGTTTTATGAAACCCTCCTAGCTTTGTCTAGCTATTTACGAAAACATCCTGGCTCTATCCGACGATTTATGAAATGTTCCTGACTCTGTCTGGTGGTTTTACAAAATGCTCCTGACTCTGTCTGGTGGTTTTACAAAATGCTCCTGACTCTATTAGGTGGTTTTATGAAATGCTCCTGACTCTGCCTGATAGTTTTATGAAACCCTCATGACTCTATCCAATAGTTTTACGATACCCTCCTAATTTTGTCAGGGTGTTTTACGATACTCAACTGATTCTGTCAAGCGATTTGACAAAACCCTCCTGACTCTGTTAGGCAGTTTTATGAAACCCTCGTGACTCTATTTGGTGGTTTTACAAGACCCTCTTGACTATATCTGGTAGTTTACAAAACCCTCTTGACTCTGTTTGGCAATTTTATGAAACCCTCCTAACTCTGTCGGGTAGTTTACGAAACCCTCTTGACCCTGTCTGGCGGTTTTATGGAACCCCCTGACTCTGTCTGGGGTTTTACAAAACCCTCCTGACTCTATTTTTGGATTTTACGAAAGCCTCTTGTCTGGGGGTTTTACAACACTTTCGACCCTATTTGGGGTTTTACAAAACCTTCGACTCTGTTTGGGGTTTTACAAAACCTTCGACTTTGTCTGGGGTTTTACAAAACCTTCAACTCTGTCTGAGGTTTTCCTCGACTTGAGTTATATTAAGAATTCTTTATTTCTCATCTTCTATGGTTTTATTTTCATTTTCCTTATAGGGAATGTACTTGTTACTTAGCAACAACCATGGACAGTACGAAGGTATGTTTCTTTGTTTTATTATTATTATTATTATTATTATTATTATTATTATTATTATTATTATTATTATTATTATTATTATTATTATTATTATTATTGTTTAATATTAATGTTTGAATAGTTCTTTATTATTTATGAAAGTAATGATTGTATATTAATTGTTTTTTTTTTTTGCTTTTTTCTTCTTTTCTATTTGTATAACGATATTTTATTTTTTGGCTCACTGATTCATTATTTTTTTGCTGGGTGGGATATTATATTCATTTAAATGAATTTTAAAATTAAATGAAATGTTAGATATAACTTAGATGCTTCTTACTTTATTTATTTATAAGTGAATGTTTATTCCAACATATTATGGTTTTTTGTTTCTTTTTTTTTAAAAATTAAATTATTATATTTTAGAACTAAAATTATAATTTAGATGCTTTTTTATTCATATATAAAACTGAAATTATAATTTAATTGCTTCTAATTTCATGAATATTTCCTTTATTATTAAATTATTATATTTTAGAATCTAATAAATATTTTTATGTATGATTTAATCGTCACTTCATATTAATATTTTTTTGTTTACTTATTAATTATTTTATTGCACGAGTGTCTCTATAAAAATTATTTATTTATAAATATTTATAGACTCTTATAAATTGTATATCATGTTCAATGCATTTTTTCATTTATATGAAATTTCTTTTTTATAAGAATTAATAAATACACATATATTTTATATTAAATATATATTAATAAGTATTTAAATGAGTGTAACAAAACAAATTAATATTTTATTAATATATATTTAAGTGAATCTCTCAATTATTGTTTACATTAAATTTTTTGTAAAGTAAATGTATATATTTTGAATGTTTGTGTAAGTTATAATTTGAAATTTTTTTTTAACATGTATTGATTATCATTCAGTAATTTTTTAAATTTTATGAAAATATAGATGCTTGTTTAAATGATGCATGAATGTTATTTGTTTGTATTTTGAGCATATGACTATTTATATAGTTTATTTATATAAATTATGTATAAATGTTATTTGTTTGTATTTTTAGCATATAAATATTTATATAGTTTATTATATATGACTTTCATAACTTGAAGTTATGTTAAAAATAAGTTTTTAATTTTTATGATAAGTAATTATAATTATATTTATAATATATATTTTTAAATGCTAGAAAATGTTTAGTATGAGTATTTGTTTAAATAATTTTTTAATTTTTATGAAGAGTAATTATAATTATATGTTGGAGAAGTTTACAGGGATGTATTCAGTTTTTTTTTGTTCTATTGTTGTAGGTTGGAGAAGTTTGCAAGGAATGTACTCGGTCGAATAAGTGATTTCTTCGGTTGTTTGCAGGGATAATGGCGTCCTTTGGTTTGGTGTTGAATCTCCTTCAACAAGAAGGAAGGGGGAAGGGATAATGGTGTTAGGGTTAGCTAATTGATGTTGAATCTCCGTTCAACAGCAAGGAAGGGAGAAGAGATGATTGTAATTTCAACATGAAAATTTTTGAATCTTTATTATTTGTTATTTTTTTGACTAGGGTTTTATTAAGATTTGATTATTTCTCTCTTTTTTTTTTTGGTTGTTTGTAGGGATAAGCGATTTGGTGTTGATCTTTTGTTATTTTTTTGCCTAGGGTTTCATTATTTTTCAATTTTTCTATTGTTTCCAAGGATTATGACATTCGGATAAGTGATTTGGTGTTGAATCTCATTCAACAAGAGGGAAGAGGAAAGGGATAATGGGTATTTCAACTGTTTGTTTTTATTTTTGAGTAGGGTTTCATTATTTCTCAGCAATGTATTTTTCTGCAGCACTTCTCTCAATTATTGCATTTGTGCTCTTGCTATTTTTCTCATTTGCGCTCTTGTTTTTAATATTTTTTTTCACTTTTGTTGTTGTAGTTTGGAATTTGCACTTTTGCTATTTTTCTCATTTGCACTTTTGTTTTTAAAAGTTTTTTTGGCTTATGTTGTTGTAGGTTGGAGAAGTTTGCAGGGAATGTATTGGATTATTTTTGGTTCTGTTGTTGTAGGTTGGAGAAGTTTGCAGGAAATGTACTCAGCTGAATAAGCGATTTCAACACCAGTATAATGGATCTGATTTTCTATGATAACCCTAGTTTTTCTTGGTGTTTTTTTACTAATTTTTCTTGGTGTTTTTTTTAATTTTGTATTTTCTGTCTGGGGGTTTTATAAAACCCTCCTGACTCTATTCGACGGTTTTACGAAACCCTCCTGGCTCTATCCGATAGTTTTACGAAACCCTCGTGGCTCTGTCTGGTAGTTTTATGAAACCCTCCTGGCTCTGTCTCGCAGTTTTATGAAATCTTGTGGCTCTATCTAGAGGTTTTATGAAACCCTCCTGGCTCTGTTCGGTGGTTTATGAAACCCTCCTGGTTTTTTTTGATGGTTTACAAAATGCCCCTGACTCTGTCTAGTGGTTTTATGAAATGCTCTTGACTCTGTTTGGTAGTTTTACGAAATGCTCCTGACTCTGTCAGGTAGTTTTATGAAATGCTCCTGACTCTGTCTGACGATTTTATGAAACCCTCCTGACTCTGTCCAGTGGTTTTACGATACCCTCCTGATTCTGTCAGGTGGTTTTACGATACCCAACTGATTCTGTCAGATAGTTTTATGAAACCCTCCTGATTGTGTTAGGCATTTTACGAAACCCTCTTGACTTTGTCAGGCAGTTTTATGAAACCCTCCTGACTCTGTCTGGCATTTTTACAAAACCCTCCTGACTCTGTCTGGGAGTTTATGAAACCCTCTTGACTATGTCTAGCAGTTTTACAAAACCCTCCTGACTCTGTCACATGGTTTACAAAACCCTCATGACTTTGTCTGGTAGTTTTACGAAACCCTCCTGACTCTATATGGGGGTTTAACGAAACCCTCCTGACTCTGTCTGGGGATTTTGAGAAACCCTCGTGTCTGGGGGTTTTACAAAACTTTTGACTCTATCTGGGGTTTTATAAAACCTTCGACTCTATCTGGGGTTTTCCTTGACTTGAGTTATATTAAGAATTCTTTATTTCTCGTCTTCTATGGTTTTATTTTCATTTTCCTTATAGGGAATGTGCTTGTTAGTTAGCAATAACCATGGACAGTACGAAGGTATGTTTCTTTGTTATATATATATATATATATATATATATATATATATATATATATATATATATATATATAAATATATATATATATATATGTATATATACACATATACATATATATGTATCTATGTATGTATATATATATATATGTATGTATATATATATATATGTATGTATGTATGTATATATATATATAGAGAGAGAGAGTTTGTTATAATCGTCATTTTTTTTATTTTATTTTTTTATTTTTGTTTAATATTAATGTTTGAATAATTTTTTATTATTTATGAAAGTAATGATTGTATATTAACTATTTTGTTTTTTTTGGTTTTTTTCTTTTCTATTTGTATAACGATATTTTATTTTTTGGCTCGCTGATTCACTATTTTTTTGCTGGGGTGGGATAATATATTCATTTAAATGAATTTTAAAATTAAATGAAATGTTAGATATAATTTAGATGCTTCTTACTTTATTTATTTATAAGTGAATGTTTATTCCAACATATTATGGTTTTTTTTTTTTTAATTTATTATATTTTAGAACTGAAATTATAATTTAGATGCTTCTTAATTCATATATAAAACTGAAATTATAATTTAATTGCTTCTTAATTCATGAATATTTAATTTATTATTAAATTATTATATTTTAGAATCTAATATATATTTTTATGTATGATTTAATCGTCACTTCATATTAATATTTTTTTGTTTACTTATTAATTATTTTATTGCAAGAGTGTATGTATAAAAATTAATTATTTATAAATATTTATACTCTTATAAATTGTATATCATGTTCAATGCATTTTTTCATTTATATGATTTTTTTTTTGTTATAAGAATTAATAAATACACATATATTTTATATTAAATATATATTAATAAGTATTTAAATGAGTGTAACAAAAAAAATTTAATATTTTATTAATATATATTTAAGTAAATCTCTCAATTATTGTTTACATTAAATTTTTTGTAAAGTAAATATATATATTTTGAACGTTTGTGTAAGTTATAATTTGAAAAAAAAATTTAACATGTATTGATTATCATTCAGTAATTTTTTAAATTTTATGAAAGTATAGATGCTTGTTTAAATGATGCATGAATGTTATTTGTTTGTATTTTGAGCATATGACTATTTATATAGTTTATTTATATAAATGATGTATAAATGTTATTTGTTTATATTTTTAGCATATAATTATTTATATAGTTTATTATATATGACTTTCATAACTTTAAGTTATGTTAAAAATAAATTTTTAATTTTTATTATAAGTAATTATAATTATATTTATAATATAAATTTTTTAATGCTAGAAAATTTTTAGTATGAGTATTTGTTTAAATAATTTTTTTATTTTTATGAAGAGTAATTATAATTATATGTTGGAGAAGTCTGTAGGTAATGTATTCAGTTTTTTTTGGTTCCGTTGTTGTAGGTTGGAGAAGTTTGCAGGGAATGTACTTGGCCGAATAAGCGATTTCAACACCAGTATAATGGATTTGATTTTCTAAGATAAACTTAAATTTTCTTGGTGTTTTTTTACTAATTTTTCTTGGTGTTTTCCTGACTCTGTCTAGTGGTTTTACAAAACACTCCTGACTCTGTCTGGGAATTTTATGAAACACTCTTGATTCTGTCAGGTGGTTTTATGAAATGCTCCTGACTCTGTCCAGCAGTTTTACGATTCCCTCCTAATTTTTTCAAGCTGTTTTACGATACTCAACTAATTCTGTCGAGCGATTTTACGAAACCCTCCTGACTCTGTTAGGCAGTTTTATGAAACCCTCGTGACTCTATTTGGTGGTTTTACGAAACCCTCTTGACTCTATCTGGTAGTTTACAAAACCCTCTTGACTCTGTTTGGCAATTTTATGAAACCCTCCTAACTCTATCGGGTAGTTTACGAAACCCTCTTGACACTGTCTGGTGGTTTTATGAAACCCCCCTGACTCTATCTGGGGTTTTACAAAACCCTCCTGACTCTATTTGGGGATTTTATGAAACCCTCTTGTCTGGGGGTTTTACAAAACTTTCGACCCTATCTGGGGCTTTACAAAACCTTCGACTCTGTTTGGGGTTTTACAAAACCTTTGACTTTGTCTGGGGTTTTACAAAACCTTCAACTCTGTATGAGGTTTTCCTCGACTTGAGTTATATTAAGAATTCTTTATTTCTCATCTTCTATGGTTTTATTTTCTTTTTCCTTATAGGAAATGTGCTTGTTACTTAGCAACAGCCATGGACAGTACGAAGGTATGTTTCTTTGTTATATATATATATATATATATATATATATATATATATATATATATATATATATATATATATATATATATATATATATATATATATATATGTTTATTATTATTATTATTATTATTATTATTTATTTATTTATTTATTTTTATTTTTGTTTAATATTAATGTTTGAATAGTTCTTTATTATTTATGAAAGTAATGATTGTATATTAATTGTTTTGTTTTTTTTGTTTTTTTTTCTTTTCTATTTGTATAACGATATTTTATTTTTTGGCTCACTGATTCATTATTTTTTTGCTGGGTGGGATATTATATTCACTTAAATGAATTTTGAAATTAAATGAAATGCTAGATATAATTTAGATGCTTCTTACTTTATTTATTTATTTATAAGTGAATGTTTATTCCAACATATTATGGTTTTTATTATTTTTATTACTAAATTATTATATTTTAGAATTGAAATTATAATTTAGATGCTTCTTAATTCATATATAAAACTGAAATTATAATTTAATTGCTTCTTAAAACATGAATATTTCCTTTATTATTAAATTATTATATTTTAGAATCTAATAAATATTTTTATGTATGATTTAATCGTCACTTCATATTAATATTTTTTTGTTTACTTATTAATTATTTTATTGCACGAGTGTCTCTATAAATATTATTTATTTATAAATATTTATAGACTCTTATAAATTGTATATCATATTCAATGCATTTTTTCATTTATATGAAATTTCTTTTTTATAAGAATTAATAAATACACATATATTTTATATTAAATATATATTAATAAGTATTTAAATGAGTGTAACAAAACAAATTAATATTTTATTAATATATATTTAAGTGAATCTCTCAATTATTGTTTACATTAAATTTTTTGTAAAGTAAATGTATATATTTTGAATGTTTGTGTAAGTTATAATTTGATTTTTTTTTTTTTTATCATGTATTTATTATTAATCAGTAATTTTTTAAATTTTATGAAAATATAGAAGCTTGTTTAAATGATGCATGAATGTTATTTGTTTGTATTTTGAGCATATGACTATTTATATAGTTTATTTATATAAATGATGTATAAATGTTATTTGTTTGTATTTTTAGCATATAATTATTTATATAGTTTATTATATATGACTTTCATAACTTGAAGTTATGTTAAAAATAAGTTTTTAATTTTTATGATAAGTAATTATAATTATATTTATAATATAAATTTTTAAATGTTAGAAAATGTTTAGTATGAGTATTTGTTTAAATAATTTTTTAATTTTTATGAAGATAATTATAATTATATGTTGGAGAAGTTTGCAGGGATGTATTCAATTTTTTTTTGTTTTATTTTTGTAGGTTGGAGAAGTTTGCAGGGAATGTACTCGGTCGAATAAGTGATTTCTTCAATCGTTTGCAGGGATAATGGCGTCCTTTTGTTTGGTGTTGAATCTCCTTCAACAGGAAGGAAGGGTGAAGGGATAATGGCGTTAGGGTAAGCTAATTGATATTGAATCTCCCTTCAATAGCAAGGAAGGGAGAAGAGATGATTGTAATTTCAACACGAAAATTTTTGAATCTTTGTTATTTGTTATTTTTTTGACAAGGGTTTTATTAAGATTTGATTATTTCTCTCTTTTTTTTGGTTGTTTGCGGGGATAAGCGATTTGGTGTAAAACTTTTGTTATTTTTTTGAGTAGGGTTTCATTATTTTGCAATTTTTCTGTTGTTTCCAGGGATTATGACATTCGGATAAGTGATTTGGTGTTGAATCTCATTCAACAGGAAGGAAGGGGAAAGGGATAATGGGTATTTCAACTGTTTGTTTTTATTTTTGAGTAGGGTTTCATTATTTCTCAGCAATGTATTTTTCTGCAACACTTCTCTCAATTATTGCATTTGCGCTCTTGCTATTTTTCTCATTTGCGCTCTTGTTTTTAATATTTTTTTTCGCTTTTGTTGTTGTAGTTTTAAATTTGCACTTTTGCTATTTTTCTCATTTGCACTCTTGTTTTTAATAGTATTTTTGGCTTATGTTGTTGTAGGTTGGAGATGTTTGTAGTTGCGCTCTTACTTTTAATAATTTTTTTGGCTTCTGTTGTTGTAGGTTGGAGAAGTTTGCAGGGAATGTATTGGATTCTTCTTGGTTCTGTTGTTGTAGGTTGGAGAAGTTTGCAGGAAATGTACTCAGCTGAATAAGCGATTTCAACACCAGTATAATGGATCTGATTTTCTATGATAACCCTAATTTTTCTTGGTGTCTTTTTACTAATTTTTCTTGGTATTTTTTTTAATTTTGTATTTTTTGTCTGGCGGTTTTACAAAACCCTTTTGACTCTATCCGACGGTTTT
This sequence comes from Torreya grandis, assembly GCA_037957365.1. NCBI lineage: Eukaryota > Viridiplantae > Streptophyta > Pinopsida > Cupressales > Taxaceae > Torreya > Torreya grandis. Next base: position 2,484,639 of record JARHVA010001654.1, read on the forward strand.
ATGAAACCCTCCTGGCTCTGTCCGATAGTTTTACGAAACCCTCGTGGCTCTGTCCAGTGATTTTATGAAAACCTCCTGGCTTTGTCTAGCGATTTTATGAAATCCTATGGCTCTATCTGGTGGTTTTATAAAACCCTCCTGGCTCTATTCGGTGGTTTATGAAACCCTCCTAGTTTTTTCTGATGGTTTCCAAAATGCCCCTGACTCTGTCTGGTGGTTTTATGAAATGCTCTTGACTCTGTTTGGTAGTTTTACGAAATGCTCCTGACTCTATCAGGTAGTTTTAGGAAATGCCCCTGACTCTGTCTGATGATTTTATGAAACCCTCCTGACTCTATCCAGCGGTTTTACGATACCCTCCTGATTCTGTCAGGTGGTTTTACGATACCCAACTAATTCTGTCAGATAGTTTTATAAAACCCTCCTGATTGTGTCACGCATTTTATGAAACCCTCCTGACTCTGTCTGGCAGTTTTATGAAACCCTCCTGACTCTGTCTGGCAGTTTTACGAAACCCTCCTGACTATGTCTGGCAGTTTATGAAACTCTCTTGACTTTGTTTGACAGTTTTACGAAATCCTCCTAACTCTGTCAGGTGGTTTACAAAACCCTCATGACTTTGTCTAGCAGTTTTACGAAACCCTCCTGACTCTATCTGGGGGTTTTACGAAACCCTCCTGACTCTGTCTGGGGATTTTAAGAAACCCTCTTGTCTGGGGGTTTTACAAAACTTTCGACTCTGTCTGGGGTTTTATAAAACCTTCGACTCTATCTGGGGTTTTTCTCGACTTGAGTTATATTAAAAATTCATTATTTCTCATCTTCTATGGTTTTATTTTCATTTTCCTTACAGGGAATGTGCTTTTTACTTAGCAACAACCATGGATAGTACGAAGGTATGTTTATTTGTTATATTATATATATATATATATATATATATAGTTTGTTATAATTGTGATTATTTTTATTTTTGTTTAATATTAATGTTTGAATAGTTCTTTATTATTTATGAAAGTAATGATTGTATATTAACTATTTTGTTTTTTTTGGTTTTTTTCTTTTCTATTTGTATAACGATATTTTATTTTTTGGCTCGCTGATTCATTATTTTTTTGCTGGGTGGGATAATATATTCATTTAAATAAATTTTAAAATTAAATGAAATGTTAGATATAGTTTAGATGCTTCTTACTTTATTTATTTATAAGTGAATGTTTATTCCAACATATTATGGTTTTTTTATTTATTAAATTATTATATTTTAGAACTGAAATTATAATTTACATGCTTCTTAATTCATATATAAAACTGAAAATATAATTTAATTGCTTCTTAATTCATGAATATTTCCTTTATTATTAAATTATTATATTTTAGAATCTAATAAATATTTTTATGTATGATTTAATCGTCACTTCATATTAACATTTTTTTGTTTACTTATTAATTATTTTATTGCAAGAGTGTATAAAAATTATTTATTTATAAATATTTATACTCTTATAAATTGTATATCATGTTCAATGCATTTTTTCATTTATATGATTTTTTTTTGTAAGAATTAATAAATACACATATATTTTATATTAAATATATATTAATAAGTATTTAAATAAGTGTAACAAAAAAAAATTAATATTTTATTAATATATATTTAAGTAAATCTCTCAATTATTGTTTACATTAAATTTTTTGTGAAGTAAATGTATATATTTTGAACGTTTGTGTTAGTTATAATTTGAAATTTTTTTTTAACATGTATTGATTATCATTCAGTAATTTTTTAAATTTTATGAAAGTATAGATGCTTGTTTAAATGATGCATGAATGTTATTTGTTTGTATTTTGAGCATATGACTATTTATATAGTTTATTTATATAAATGATGTATAAATGTTATTTGTTTATATTTTTAGCATATAATTATTTATATAGTTTATTATATATGACTTTCATAACTTGAAGTTATGTTAAAAATAATTTTTTAATTTTTATGATAAGTAATTATAATTATATTTATACTATAAATTTTTAAATGCTAGAAAATTTTTAGTATGAGTATTTATTTAAATAATTTTTTAATTTTTATGAAGAGTAATTATAATTATATGTTGGAGAAGTTTGCAGGTAATGTATTCAATTTTTTTTGGTTCTGTTGTTGTAGGTTGGAGAAGTTTGCAGGGAATGTACTTGGCCGAATAAGCGATTTCAACACCAGTATAATGGATCTGATTTTCTATGATAACCTTAATTTTTCTAGGTTTTTTTTACTTATTTTTCTTGGTGTTTTCTTAATTTTATATTTTCTGTCCGACGGTTTTACAAAACCCTCCTGACTCTGTCTGATGGTTTTACGAAACCCTCCTGGCTCTGTCTAGTGGTTTTACGAAACCCTCCTGGCTATGTCTGGTGGTTTTATGAAATCCTCTGGCTCTAACCAACAATTTTATGAAACCCTCCTGGCTTTGTTTGGTTGTTTACGAAACCCTCCTGGCTCTATTCGGTGATTTATGAAATACCCCTGACTCTGTCTAGTGGTTTTACAAAATGCTCCTGACTCTGTCTGGCAATTTTATGAAACACTCTTGATTCTATCAGGTGGTTTTATGAAATGCTCCTGACTCTGCCTGATAGTTTTATGAAACCCGCATGACTCTATCCAGCAGTTTTACGATATCCTCCTAATTTTGTCAGGGTGTTTTACGATACTCAACTGATTCTATCGAGTGATTTTATGAAAGCCTCCTGACTCTGTTAGGCAATTTTATGAAACCCTCGTGACTCTATTTGGTGGTTTTACGAAACCCTCTTGACTGTATCTGGTAGTTTACAAAACCCTCTTGACTCTATTTGGTAGTTTTATGAAACCCTCCTAACTCTGTCGGGTAGTTTACGAATCCCTCTTGACTCTGTCTGGCGGTTTTATGAAACCCACCTGACTCTGTCTGGGGTTTTACAAAACCCTCCTTACTCTGTTTGGGTATTTTACGAAACCCTCTTGTCTGGGGGTTTTACAAAACTTTCGACCCTATCTGGGGTTTTACAAAACCTTCGACTCTGTTTGGGGTTTTACAAAACCTTCGACTTTGTCTGGGGTTTTACAAAACCTTCAACTCTGTCTGAGGTTTTCCTCGACTTGAGTTATATTAAGAATTCTTTATTTCTCATCTTCTATGGTTTTATTTTCATTTTCCTTGTAGGGAATGTGCTTATTACTTAGCAACAGCCATGGATAGTACGAAGGTATGTTTCTTTGTTATATATATATATATATATATATATATATATATATATATATATATATATATATATATATATGTTTAATATTATTATTATTACTGTTATTATTATTATTATTTATTTATTTTTATTTTTGTTTAATATTAATGTTTGAATAGTTCTTTATTATTTATGAAAGTAATGATTGTATATTAATTGTTTTGTTTTTTTGTTTTTTTTTCTTTTCTATTTGTATAACGATATTTTATTTTTTGGCTCACTGATTCATTATTTTTTTGCTGGGTGGGATATTATATTCATTTAAATGAATTTTAAAATCAAATGAAATGTTAGATATAATTTAGATGCTTCTTACTTTATTTATTTATAAGTGAATGTTTATTCCAACATATTATGGTTTTTATTTTTTTTTAATTAAATTATTATATTTTAGAATTGAAATTATAATTTAGATTCTTCTTAATTCATATATAAAACTGAAATTATAATTTAATTGCTTCTTAATACATGAATATTTCATTTATTATTAAATTATTATATTTTAGAATCTAATAAATATTTTTATGTATGATTTAATCGTCACTTCATATTAATATTTTTTTGTTTACTTATTAATTATTTTATTGCACGAGTGTCTCTAAAAAAAATTATTTATTTATAAATATTTATAGACTCTTATAAATTGAATATCATGTTCAATGCATTTTTTCATTTATATGAAATTTCTTTTTTAAAAGAATTAATAAATACACATATATTTTATATTACATATATATTAATAAGTATTTAAATGAGTGTAAAAAAAAAAATTAATATTTTATGAATATATATTTAAGTGAATCTCTCAATTATTGTTTACATTAAATTTTTTGTAAAGTAAATTTATATATTTTGAATGTTTGTGTAAGTTATAATTTGATTTTTTTTTTAACATGTATTGATTATCATTCAGTAATTTTTTAAATTTTATGAAAATATAGATGCTTGTTTAAATGATGCATGAATGTTATTTGGTTGTATTTTGAGCATATGACTATTTATATAGTTTATTTATATAAATGATGTATAAATGTTATTTGTTTGTATTTTTAGCATATAATTATTTATATAGTTTATTATATATGACTTTCATAACTTGAAGTTATGTTAAAAACAAGTTTTTAATTTTTATGATAAGTAATTATAATTATATTTATAATATAAATTTTTAAATGCTAGAAAATGTTTAGTATGAGTATTTGTTTAAATAATTTTTTAATTTTTATGAAGAGTAATTATAATTATATGTTGGAGAAGTTTGCAGGGATGTATTCAATTTTTTTTTGTTCTATTGTTGTAGGTTGGAAAAGTTTGCAGGGAATGTACTCAGTCGAATAAGTGATTTCTTCGGTCGTTTGCAAGGATAATGGCGTCCTTTGGTTTGGTGTTGATTCTCCTTCAACAAGAAGGAAGGGGGAAGGGATAATGGCGTTAGGGTAAGCTAATTGATGTTGAATCTCCCTTCAACAGCAAGGAAGGGAGAAGAGATGATTGTAATTTCAACACAAAATTTTTTGAATCTTTATTATTTGTAATTTTTTTGACTAGGGTTTTATTAATATTTGATTATTTCTCTCTTTTTTTTTTGGGTTGTTTGCGGGGATAAGTGATTTGGTGTTGAACTTTTGTTATTTTTTTGACTAGGGTTTCATTATTTTTCAATTTTTCTATTGTTTCCCGGGATTATGACATTCGGATAAGTGATTTGGTGTTGAATCTCATTCAACAAGAAGGAAGGGGAAAGGGATAATGGGTATTTCAATTGTTTGTTTTTATTTTTGAGTAGGGTTTCATTATTTCTCAGCAATGTATTTTTCTGCAGCACTTCTCTCAATTATTGCATTTGCGCTCTTGCTATTTTTCTCATTTGCGTTCTTGTTTTTAATATTTTTTTCGCTTTTGTTGTTGTAGTTTTGAACTTGCACTTTTGCTATTTTTCTCATTTGCACTCTTATTTTTAATAGTTTTTTTGGCTTATGTTGTTGTAGGTTGGAGAAGTTTGCAGTTGCACTCTTGCTTTTAATAAATTTTTTGGCTTCTGTTGTTGTAGGTTGGAGAAGTTTGCAAGGAATGTATTGGATTTTTTTTGGTTCAGTTGTTGTAGGTTGGAGATGTTTGCAGGAAATGTACTCAGCTGAATAAGCGATTTCAACACCAGTATAATAGATTTGATTTTCTATGATAACCATAATTTTTCTTGGTGTTTTTTTACTAATTTTTCTTGGTGTTTTTTTTTAATTTTGTATTTTCTGTCTTGCAGTTTTTCAAAACCCTCCTGACTCTATCCGATGATTTTACGAGACCCTCCTGGCTCTATACGATAGTTTTATGAAACCCTCATGGCTCTGTCCGGGGGTTTTATGAAACCCTCCTAGCTCTGTCTGGCAGTTTTAGGAAATCCTGTGGCTCTATTTGGCAGTTTTATGAAACACTCCTGGCTCTGTTCGGTGGTTTACGAAACCCTCCTGGTTTTTTTTGATGGTTTACATAATGCCCCTAACTCTGTTTGGTGGTTTTATGAAATGCTCTTGACTCTGTTTGTTAGTTTTACAAAATGCTCCTGACTCTGTCAGGTAGTTTTATGAAATGCCCCTGACTCTATCCGATGATTTTATGAAACCCTCCTGACTCTGTCCAGCATTTTTATGACACCCTCCTAATTCTGTCAGGTGGTTTTACGATACCCAGCTGATTTTATCAGATAGTTTTATAAAACCCTCTTTATTGTGTCAGGTATTTTACGAAACCCTCCTGACTCTGTCGTGCAGTTTTACGAAACCCTCCTGACTCTGTCTATAAATTTTATGAAACCCTCCTGACTCTGTCTGGTAGTTTATGAAACCCTCTTGACTATGTCTGGCAGTTTTATGAAACCCTCCTGACTCTGTCAGGTGGTTTACAAAACCCTCATGACTTTGTCTGGCAGTTTTACGAAACCCTCTTGACTCTGTCTAGGGATTTTGAGAAACCCTCTTTTCTGGGGGTTTTACAAAACTTTCGACTCTGTCTGGGGTTTTATAAAACCTTCGACTCTATCTGGGGTTTTCCTCGACTTGAGTTATATTAAGAATTCTTTATTTCTCATCTTCTATGGTTTTATTTTCATTTTCCTTACATGGAATGTGCTTGTTACTTAGCAACAGCCATGTATAGTACGAAGGTATGTTTCTTTGTTATATATATATATAAATATATGTTTATTATTATTATTATTATTTATTTATTTATTTTTATATTTGTTTAATATTAATGTTTGAATAGTTATTTATTATTTACGAAAGTAATGATTGTATATTAATTGTTTTGTTTTTCTTGTTTTTTTTTTCTTTTCTATTTGTATAACAATATTTTATTTTTTGGCTCACTGATTCATTATTTTTTTGCTGGGTAGGATATTATATTCATTTAAATGAATTTTAAAATTAAATGAAATGTTAGATATAATTTAGATGCTTCTTACTTTATTTATTTATAAGTGAATGTTTATTCCAACATATTATGGTTTTTGTTTTATTATTATTAAATTATTATATTTTAGAATTGAAATTATAATTTAGATGCTTCTTAATTCATATATAAAGCTAAAATTATAATTTAATTGCTTCTTAATTCATGAATATTTGCTTTATTATTAAATTATTATATTTTAGAATCTAATAAATATTTTTATGTATGATTTAATCGTCACTTCATATTAATATTTTTTTGTTTACTTATTAATTATTTTGTTGCACGAGTGTCTCTAGAAGAATTATTTATTTATAAATGTTTATAGACTCTTATAAATTGTATATCATGTTCAATGCATTTTTTCATTTATATGAAATTTCTTTTTTATAAGAATAAATAAATACACATATATTTTATATTAAATATATATTAATAAGTATTTAAATGAGTGTAACAAAAAAAATATATATTTTATTAATAATATTTAAGTGAATCTCTCAATTATTGTTTACATTTAATTTTTTGTAAGGTAAATGTATATATTTTGAATGTTTGTGTAAGTTATAATTTGAATTTTTTTTTTAACATGTATTGATTATCATTCAGTAATTTTTTAAATTTTATGAAAATATAGGTGCTTGTTTAAATGATGCATGAATGTTATTTGTTTATATTTTGAGCATATGACTATTTATATAGTTTATTTATATAAATGATGTATAAATGTTATTTGTTTGTATTTTTAGCATATAATTATTTATATAGTTTATTATATATGACTTTCATAACTTGAAATTATGTTAAAAATAATTTTTTAATTTTTATGATAAGTAATTATAATTATATTTATAATATATATTTTTAAATGCTAGAAAATGTTTAGTATGAGTGTTTGTTTAAATAATTTTTTAATGTTTATGAAGAGTAATTATAATTATATGTTGGAGAAGTTTGCAGGGATGTATTCAAATTTTTTTGGTTCTATTGTTGTAGGTTGGAGAAGTTTGCAGGGAATGTACTCGGTCCAATAAGTGATTTCTTGGGTCATTTGTAGGGATAATGGCGTCCTTTGGTTTGGTGTTGAATCTCCTTCAACAGGAAGGAAGGGGGAAGGGATAATGGCGTTAGGGTAAGCTAATTGATGTTGAATCTCCCTTCATTAACAGGGAAGGGAGAAGAGATGATTGTAATTTCAACACCAAAATTTTTGAATCTTTATTGTTTGTTATTTTTTTGACTAGGGTTTTATTAAGATTTGATTATTTCTCTTTTTTTTTTGGTTGTTTGTGGGGATAAGCGATTTGGTGTTGAACTTTTGTTATTTTTTTGACTAGGGTTTCATTATTTTTCAATTTTTCTATTGTTTCCGGGGATTATGGCATTTGGATAAGTGATTTGGTGTTGAATCTCATTCAACAAGAAGGAAGGGGAAAGGGATAAAGGGTATTTCAACTGTTTGTTTTTATTTTTGAGTAGGGTTTCATTATTTCTCAACAATGAATTTTTTGCAGCACTTCTTTTAATTATTACATTTGCGCTCTTGCTATTTTTCTCATTTGCGCTCTTGTTTTTAATATTTTTTTCACTTTCGTTGTTGTAGGTTGGAATTTGCACTCTTGCTATTTTTCTCATTTGTGCTCTTGCTTTTAATAGTTTTTTTGGCTTATGTTGTTGTAGGTTGGAGAAGTTTGAAGTTGCGCTCTTGCTTTTAATCATTTTTTTGGCTTCTATTGTTGTAGGTTGGAGAAGTTTGTAGGGAATGTATTGGATTTTTTTGGTTCTGTTGTTGTAGGTTGGAGAAGTTTGCAGGAAATGTACTCAGTTGAATAAGTGATTTCAACACCAGTATAATGGATGTAATTCTCTATGATAACCCTAATTTTTCTTGGTGTTTTTTTACTAATTTTTATTGGTGTTTTTTTAATTTTGTATTTTCTGTCTGACGGTTTTACAAAACCCTCCTGACTCTGTCTGACGATATTATGAAACCCTCCTGGCTCTGTCCGGTGGTTTTACAAAACCCTCCTAGCTCTGTTCAGTGGTTTTACGAAACACTCCTGGCTCTATCTCACGGTTTTATGAAATCTTGTGGCTTTATCTGGTGGTTTTATGAAACCCTCCTGGCTCTATTCAGTGGTTTATGAAATCCTCCTGGTTCTAACTGATGGTTTACAAAATGCCCCTGACTCTGTCTGGTGGTTTTATGAAATGCTCTTGACTCTGTCTAGCGGTTTCATGAAATGCTCCTGACTCTGTTAGGCAATTTTATGAAATGCCCCTGACTCTATCTGGTGATTTTATGAAACCCTCCTGACTCTGTCCAGTGGTTTTACGATACCCTCTTGATTTTTTCAGGCAGTTTTACGATACCCAGCTGATTTTGTCAGACGCGTTTACAAAACCCTCATGATTTTGTCAGGCATTTTACGAAACCCTAATGACTCTATCGGGCAGTTTTAGGAAACCCTCATGACTCTATCTGGCAATTTTATGAAACCCTCCTGACTCTGTCTGGCAGTTTATGAAACCCTCTTGACTCTGTCTGGCGGTTTTACGAAACCCTCTTGACTCTGTCAGGTGGTTTACAAAAGCTTCTTGACTTTGTCTGGCAGTTTTACGAAACGCTCCTGAATCTATCTAGGGGTTTTACAAAACCCTCTTGACTCTGTCTGGGGATTTTACGGAACCCTCTTGTTTGGGGGTTTTACAAAACTTTTGACTCTGTCTGGGGTTTTACAAAACCTTCGACTCTATCTGGGGTTTTCCTCAACTTGAGTTATATTAAGAATTCTTTATTTCTCATCTTCTATGGTTTTATTTTCATTTTCCTTATAGGGAATGTGCTTGTTACTTAGCAACAACCATGGACAGTACGAAGGTGTGTTTCTTTGTTTATATATATATATATATATATATATATATATATATATATATATATATATATATATATATATATATATATATATATATATATATATATATATATATATATGTTTATAGAGTTTGTTATAATCGTGATTATTATTATTATTATTATTTTTGTTTAATATTAATTTTTTAATAGTTCTTTATTATTTATGAAAGTAATGATTGTATATTAACTATTTTTTTTTTTTTGGTTTTTCTTTCTTTTCTATTTGTATAACAATATTTTATTTTTTGGCTGGCTTATTCATTATTTTTTTCTGGGTGGGATAATATATTCATTTAAATGAATTTTAAAATTAAATGAAATGTTAGATATAATTTAGATGCTTCTTACTTTATTTATTTATAAGTGAATGTTTATTCCAACATATTATGGTTTTTATTTTTTTATTATTAAATTATTACATTTTAGAACTGAAATTATAATTTAGATGCTTCTTAATTCATATATAAAACTGAAATTATAATTTAATTGCTTCTAAATTCAGGAATATTTCCTTTATTATTAAATTATTATATTTTAGAATCTAATAAATATTTTTATGTATGATTTAATTGTCACTTCATATTAATATTTTTTTGTTTACTTATTAATTATTTTATTGCAAGAGTGTCTGTATAAAAATTATTTATTTATAAATATTTATAATCTTATAAATGGTATATCATGTTCAATGTATTTTTTCATTTATATGATTTTTTTTTTGGTATAAGAATTAATAAATACACATATATTTTATATTAAATATATATTAATAAGTATTTAAATGAGTGTAACAAAAAAAAATTAATATTTTATTATTATATATTTAAGTAAATCTCTCAATTATTGTTTACATTAATTTTTTTTTAAAGTAAATGTATATATTTTGAACGTTTGTGTAAGTTATAATTTGCAAAAAAAATTAACATGTATTGATTATCATTCAGTAATTTTTTAAATTTTATGAAAGTATAGATGCTTGTTTAAATGATGCATGAATGTTATTTGTTTGTATTTTGAGCATATGACTATTTATATAGTTTATTTATATAAATGTTATTTGTTTATATTTTTAGCATATAATTATTTATATAGTTTATTATATATGACTTTCATAACTTGAAGTTATGTTAAAAATATTTTTTTAATTTTTATGATAAGTAATTATAATTATATTTATAATATAAATTTTTAAATGCTAGAAAATTTTTAGTATGAGTATTTGTTTAAATAATTTTTTAATTTTTATGAGGAGCAATTATAATTATATGTTGGAAAAGTTTGTAGGGAATGTATTCAATTTTTTTTTATTCTGTTGTTGTAGGTTGGAGAAGTTTGCAGGGAATGTACTTGGCCGAATAAGCGATTTCAACACCAGTATAATGGATCTGATTTTCTATGATAACCTTAATTTTTCTTGGTGTTTTGTTACTAATTTTTCTTGGTGTTTTCTTAATTTTGTATTTTTTTGCGAGTGTTTTACAAAACCCTCCTGACTTTGTCTAATGGTTTTACGAAACCCTCTTGGCTCTGTCTGGCAGTTTTAAGAAACCCTCCTGGCTATGTCTGGTGGTTTTATGAAATCCTCTGGCTCTATCCAACAGTTTTATGAAACCCTCCTGGCTTTGTCTGGCTGTTTACGAAACCCTCCTGGCTCTATCCGATGATTTATGAAATTCTCGTGACTCTGTCTGGTGGTTTAACAAAATGCTCTTGACTCTATCTGGCAATTTTATGAAACACTCTTGATTCTATCAGGTGGTTTTATGAAATGCTCCTGACTCTGCCTGATAGTTTTATGAAACCCTCTTGACTCTGTCCAGTAGTTTTATGATACCCTCCTAATTTTGTCAGGCTGTTTTATGATACTCAACTGATTCTGTCGAGTGATTTTATGAAACCCACCTATTTCTATCAGGCATTTTACAAAACCCTCCTGACTCCATTAGGTAGTTTTATGAAACTCTCGTGACTCTATTTGGTGGTTTTACGAAACCCTCCTAACTCTATCTGGTAGTTTACAAAACCCTCTTGACTCTATTTGGCAGTTTTATGAAACCCTCCTAACTCTGTTGGGTAGTTTACGAAACCCTCTTGACTCTCTTTGGGGATTTTACGAAACCCTCTTGTCTGGGGGTTTTACAAAACTTTTGACCCTATCTGGGGTTTTACAAAACCTTCGACTCTGTTTCGGGTTTTACAAAACCTTCGACTTTGTCTGGGGTTTTACAAAACCTTCAACTCTGTTTGAGGTTTTCCTCAACTTGAGTTATATTAAGAATTCTTTATTTCTCATCTTCTATGGTTTTATTTTCATCTTCCTTACAGGGAATGTGCTTGCTACTTAGCAATAGCCATGGATAGTACGAAGGTATGTTTCTTTATTATTATTATTATTATTATTATTATTATTATTATTATTATTATTATTATTATTATTATTATTATTATTATTATTATTATTATTATTATTATTATTATTATTATATTTTTATTCTTGTTTAATATTAATGTTTGAATAGTTCTTTAATATTTATGAAAGTAATGATTGTATATTAATTGTTTATTTTTTCTTTTCTATTTGTATAACGATATTTTATTTTTTGGCTCACTGATTCATTATTTTTTTGCTGGGTGGGATATTATATTCATTTAATTGAATTTTAAAATTAAATGAAATGTTAGATGTAATATAGGTGCTTCTTACTTTATTTATTTATAAGTGAATGTTTATTCCAACATATTATGGGTTTTATTTTTTTTATTACTAAATTATTATATTTTAGAATTGAAATTATAATTTAGATGCTTCTTAATTCATATATAAAACTGAAATTATAATTTAATTGCTTCTTAATTCATGAATATTTCCTTTATTATTAAATTATTATATTTTAGAATCTAATAAGTATTTTTATGTATGATTTAATCGTCACTTCATATTAATATTTTTTTGTTTACTTATTAATTATTTTATTGCACGAGTGTCTATAAAAATTATTTATTTATAAATATTTATAGACTCTTATAAATTGTATATCATGTTCAATGCATTTTTTCATTTACATGAAATTTATTTTTTATAAGAATTAATAAATACACATATATTTTATATTAAATATATATTAATAAATATTTAAATGAGTGTAACAAAAAAAATTAATATTTTTTTAATATATATTTAAGTGAATCTCTCAATTATTGTTTACATTAAATTTTTTGTAAAGTAAATGTATATATTTTGAATGTTTATGTAAGTTATAATTTGAAATTATTTTTTAACATGTATTGATTATCATTCAGTAATTTTTTAAATTTTATGAAAATATAGATCCTTGTTTAAATGATGCTTGAATGTTATTTCTTTGTATTTTGAGCATATGACTATTTATATAGTTTATTTATATAAATGATGTATAAATGTTATTTGTTTGTATTTTTAGCATATAATTATTTATATAGTTTATTATATATGACTTTCATAACTTGAAGTTATGTTAAAAATAAGTTTTTAATTTTTATGATAAGTAGTTATAATGATATTTATAATATAAATTTTTAAATGCTAGAAAATGTTTAGTATGAGTATTTGTTTAAATAATTTTTTAATTTTTATGAAGATTAATTATAATTATATGTTGGAGAAGTTTGCAGGGATGTATTCAGTTTTTTTTTGTTCTATTGTTGAAGGTTGGAGAAGTTTGCAGGGAATGTACTCGGTCGAATAAGTGATTTCTTCGGTCGTTTGCAGGGATAATGGCGTCCTTTGCTTTGGTGTTGAATCTCCTTCAACAGGAAGGAAGGGGGAAGGGATAATGGCGTTAGGGTAAGCTAATTGATGTTGAATCTCACTTCAACAACAAGGGAGAAGAGATGATTGTAATTTCAACACCAAAATTTTTGAATCTTTATTATTTGTTATTTTGTTGACTAGGGTTTTATTAAGATTTGATTATTTCTCTCTTTTTTTTTTTTGGTTGTTTGTAGGGATAAGCAATTTGGTGTTGAATTTTTGTTATTTTTTTGACTAGGGTTTCATTATTTTTCAATTTTTCTATTGTTGCCAAGGATTATGACATTCGGATAAGTGATTTGGTGTTGAATCTCATTCAACAAGAAGGAAGGGGAAAGGGATAATGGGTAGTTCAACTATTTGTTTTTATTTTTGAGTAGGGTTTCATTATTTCTCAGCAATGTATTTTTTTGCAGCACTTCTCTCAATTATTGCATTTGTGCTCTTGCTATTTTTCTCATTTGCGCTCTTGTTTTTAATATTTTTTTCGCTTTTGTTGTTGTAGTTTGGAATTTGCACTTTTGCTATTTTTCTCATTTGCACTCTTGTTTTTAATAGTTTTTTTGGCTTATGTTGTTGTAGGTTGGAGAAGTTTGCAGTTGACCTCTTGCTTTTAATAATTTTTTTGGCTTCTGTTGTTGTAGGTTGGAGAAGTTTGCAGGGAATGTATTGGATTTTTTTTGGTTCTGTTGTTCTAGGTTGGAGAAGTTTGCAGGAAATGTACTCAGCTGAATAAACGATTTCAACACCAGTATAATGGATCTGATTTTCTATGATAACCCTAATTTTTCTTGGTTTTTTTTACTAATTTTTCTTCGTGTTTTTGAATTTTGTATTTTCTGTCTGGCGGTTTTACAAAACCCTCCTCACTCTATCCGACGGTTTTACGAAACCCTTCTGGCTCTGTCTGATAGTTTTACGAAACGCTCCTAGCTCTGTTCGATAGTTTTATGAAACACTCCTGGCTATGTCTGGCAGATTTATGAAATCCTGTGGCTCTATCTAGCAGTTTTATGAAACCCTCCTGGCTCTGTTCGGTGGTTTATGAAACCCTCCTAGTTTTTTTTGATGGTTTAGAAAATGCCCCTGACTTTGTCTGGTGGTTTTATGAAATGCTCTTGACTCTGTTTGGTAGTTTTATGAAATGCTCCTGACTCTATCAGGTAGTTTTATGAAACACCTCTGACTCTGTCTGATGATTTTATGAAACCCTCCTAACTCTGTCCAGATGTTTTACGATACCCTCCTGATTCTGTCAGGTGGTTTTATGATACCCAGCTGATTCTATTAGATACTTTTATGAAACCCTCCTGATTGTGTCAGGCATTTTAGGAAACCCTCCTGACTTTGTCGGGTAGTTTTAGGAAACCCTCCTGACTCTGTCTGGCAGTTTTACTAAACCCTCCTGACTCTGTCTTGCAGTTTTACGAAACCCTCCTGACTCTGTCAGGTGGTTTAGAAAACCCTCATGACTTTGTCTGGTAGTTTTACGAAACCCTCCTAACTCTATTTGGGGGGTTTACGAAACCCTCCTGACTCTGTCTGGGGATTTTGAGAAACCCTCTTGTCTGGGGGTTTTACAAAACTTTCGACTCTGTCTGGGGTTTTATAAAACCTTCGACTCTATCTGGGGTTTTTCTCGACTTGAGTTATATTAAGAATTCTTTATTTCTCATCTTCTATGGTTTTATTTTCATTTTCCTTACAGGGAATGTGCTTGTTACTTAGCAACAACCATGGACAGTATGAAGGTATGTTTCTTTGTTATATTAAATATATATATATGTGTGTGTGTGTATGTGTATGTATATATATATATATATATATATATATATATATGTATATATATATATAGAGAGAGAGTTTGTTATAATCATGATTATTTTTATTTTTATTTTTATTTTTGTTTAATATTAATGTTTGAATAATTCTTTATTATTTATGAATGTAATGATTGTATATTAACTATTTTGTTTTTTTCGGTTTTTTTCTTTTCTATTTGTATAACGATATTTTATTTTTTGGCTTGCTGATTCATTTATTTTTTTGCTGGGTGGGATAATATATTCATTTAAATGAATTTTAAAATTAAATGAAATGTTAGATATAATTTAGATGCTTCTTAATTACTTTATTTATTTATTATTGGATTTTTTTTGGTTCTCTTGTTGTAGGTTGGAGAAGTTTGCAGGAAATGTACTTAGTTGAATAAGCGATTTCAACACCAGTATAATGGATCTGATTTTCTATGATAACCCTAATTTTTCTTGGTGTTTTTTTACTAATTTTTCTTGGTATTTTTTTTAATTTTGTATTTTCTGTCTCGCGGTTTTACAAAACCCTCCTGACTCTATCTGCCGATTTTACGAAACCCTCCTGGCTCTGTCTGATAGTTTTACAAAACCCCCGTGGCTTTGTCTGGCAATTTTATGAAACCCTCCTAGCTCTGTCTGATCGTTTTATGAAATCTTGTGGCTCTACCTGGTGGTTTTATGAAACCCTCCTGGCTCTGTTCGGTGATTTACGAAACCCTCCAAGTTTTTTCTGATGGTTTACAAAATGCCCCTGACTCTGTCTGGTGGTTTTATGAAATGATCTTGACTCTGTTTGGTAGTTTTATGAAATGCTCTTGACTCTGTCAGGTAGTTTTATGAAACGCCCCTGACTCTGTCTGACGATTTTATGAAACCCTCCTGACTCTTTCCAGTGGTTTTACGATACCCTCCTGATTCTGTCAGGTGGTTTTACGATACCCAGTTGATTCTGTCAGATAGTTTTATGAAACCCTCCTGATTGTGTTAGGCATTTTATGAAACCCTCCTGACTCTATCGGGTAGTTTTATGAAACCCTCCTGACTCTGTCTGGCAGTTTTACGAAACCCTCCTGACTCTGTCTGGTAGTTTATGGAACCCTCTTGACTATGTCTGGCAGTTTTATGAAACCCTCCTGACTCTGTCAGGTGGTTTACAAAACCCTCATGTCTTTGTTTGGCAGTTTTACGAAACCCTCCTGACTCTATCTTGGGGTTTTACGAAACCCTCCTGACTCTGTCTGGGGATTTTGAGAAACCCTCTTGTCTGTGGGTTTTACAAAACTTTCGACTCTGTCTGGGGTTTTATAAAACCTTCAACTCTATCTGGGGTTTTCCTCGACTTGAGTTATATTAAGAATTCTTTATTTCTCATCTTCTATGGTTTTATTTTCATTTTCCTTACAGGGAATGTGCATGTTACTTAGCAACAACCATGGACAGTATGAAGGTATGTTTCTTTGTTATATTATATTATATATATATATATATATATATATATATATGTATATATATATGTATATATATATATGTATATATATATATATATATGTATATGTATATGTATATGTATATGTATATGTATATGTATATGTATATGTATATATGTATATACATATATATATACATACATATATACATATATACATATATATATATACATATATATATATACATATATATATATACATAAATATATACACACATATATACACATATATATACATATATATATATATATATATATATATATATATATATATATATATATATATATATATATATATATATATATATAGTTTGTTATAATCGTGATTATTTTAATTTTAATTTTAATTTTTGTTTAATGTTAATGTTTGAATAGTTCTTTATTATTTATGAAAGTAATGATTGTATATAAACTATTTTGTTTTTTTTGGTTTTTTCTTTTCTATTTGTATAACGATATTTTATTTTTTGGCTCGCTGATTCATTATTTTTTTGCTGGGTGGGATAATATATTCATTTAAATGAATTTTAAAATTAAATGAAATGTTAGATATAATTTAGATACTTCTTACTTTATTTATTTATAAGTGAATGTTTATTCCAACATATTATTGTTTTTTTTTTAATTAGATTATTATATTTTAGAACTGAAATTATAATTTAATTGCTTCTTAATTCATGAATATTTCTTTTATTATTAAATTATTATATTTTAGAATCTAATAAATATTTTTATGTATGATTTAATCGTCACTTCATATTAATATTTTTTTGTTTACTTACTGATTATTTTATTACACGAGTGTCTCTATAAAAATTATTTATTTATAAATATTTATACTCTTATAAATTGTATATCATGTTCAATGCATTTTTTCATTTACATGAATTTTTTTATAAGAATTAATAAATACATATATATTTTTTATATTAAATATATATTAATAAGTATTTAAATGAGTGTAACAAAAAAAATTTAATATTTTATTAATATATATTTAATTAAATCTCTCCATTATTGTTTACATTAACTTTTTTGTAAAGTAAATGTATATATTTTGAACGTTTGTGTAAGTTATAATTTGAAAAATAAAATTAACATGTATTGATTATCATTCAGTAATTTTTAAAATTTTATGAAAGTATAGATGCTTGTTTAAATGATGCATGCATGTTATTTGTTTGTATTTTGAGCATATGACTATTTATATAGTTTATTTATATAAATGATGTATAAATGTTATTTGTTTATATTTTTAGCATATAATTATTTATATAGTTTATTATATATGAATTTGATAACTTGAAGTTATGTTAAAAATAATTTTTTAATTTTGATGATATGTAATTATAATTATATTTATAATATAAATTTTTAAATGCTAGAAAATTTTTAGTATGAGTATTTATTTAAATAATTTTTTAATTTTTATGAAGAGTAATTATAATTATATGTTGGAGAAGTTCGCAGGGAATGTATTCAGTTTTTTTTGGTTATGTTGTTGTAGGTTAGAGAAGTTTGATGGGAATGTACGAGGCTGAATAAGCGATTTCAACACCAGTATAATGGATATGATTTTATATGATAACCTTAATTTTTCTTTGTGTTTTTTTACTAATTTTTCTTGGTGTTTTTTTAATTTTGTATTTTTTGTCCGACGATTTTATAAAACCCTCCTGACTCTGTCTGACGGTTTTACGAAACCCTCCTAGCTCTGTTCGATGGTTTTACGAAACCCTCCTGGCTATGTTTGATGGTTTTATGAAACTCTCTGGCTCTATCCAATAGTTTTATGAAACCCTCCTGGCTCTGTCTGGCGGTTTATGAAACCCTCTTGGCTCTGTCCAGCGATTTACGAAATGCTCTTGACTCTGTTTGGTGGTTTTACAAAATGCTCCTGACTCTGTTTGGCGGTTTTATGAAACACTCCTAACTCAGTCAGGCAGTTTTACAAAATGCTCCTTACTCTGTCTGATAGTTTTATGAAACCCTACTGACTCTGTCCAGCAGTTTTATGATACCCTATTGATTTTGTCAGGGTATTTTACGATACCCAGTTGATTTTGTCGGGCGATTTTATGAAACCCACCTGATTCTATCAGGCATTTTATGAAACCCTCCAAACTCTGTCAAGCAGTTTTATGAAACCCTCGTGTCTCTATTTGACAGTTTTATGAAACCCTCCTGACTCTATTTGGCAGTTTACAAAACCCTCTTGACTCTGTTTGGCGGTTTTACGAAACCCTCCTAACTCTGTCGGGTAGTTTATGAAACCCTCTTGACTCTCTCTGGCGGTTTTATGAAACCCCCCTAACTCTGTCTGGGGTTTTACGAGACCCTCCTGACTCTGTTTGGGGATTTTACGAAACCCTCTTGTCTGGGTGTTTTACAAAACTTTTGACTCTATCTGGGGTTTTACAAAACCTTCGACTTTGTACAGGGTTTTACAAAACCTTCGACTTTGTCTGGGGTTTTACAAAACCTTCAACTCTGTCTGAGGTTTTCCTTGACTTGAGTTATATTAAGAATTCTTTATTTCTCATCTTCTATGGTTTTATTTTCATTTTCCTTATAGGGAATGTGCTTGTTACTTAGCAACAGCCATGGACAGTACAAAGGTATGTTGTTGTTGTTATTATTATTATTATTATTATTATTATTATTATTATTATTATTATTATTATTATTATTATTATTATTATTATTATTATTATTATTATTATTATTATTGTTTAATATTAATGTTTGTATAGTTCTTTATTATTTATGAAAGTAATGATTGTATATTAATTGTTTTGTTTTTTTCGTTTTTCTTTTCTTTTCTATTTGTATAACGATATTTTATTTTTTGGCTCACTGATTAATTATTTTTTGGCTGGGTGAGATAATATATTCATTTAAATGAATCTTAAAATTAAATGAAATGTTAGATATAATTTAAATGCTTCTTACTTTATTTATTTATAAGTGAATGTTTATTCCAACATATTATGGTTTTTATTTTTTTTATTATTAAATTACTATATTTTAGAATTGAAATTATAATTTAGATGCTTCTTAATTCATTTAAAAAACTAAAATTATAATTTAATTGCTTCTTAATTCATGAATATTTCCTTTATTATTAAATTATTATATTTTAGAATCTAATAAATATTTTTATATATGATTTAATCATCACTTCATATTAACATTTTTTTGTTTACTTATTAAATATTTTACTGCACGAGTGTCTCTATAAAAATTATTTATTTATAAATATTGATAGACTCTTATAAATTGTATATCATGTTCAATGCATTTTTTCACTTAAATGAAATTTCTTTTTTATAAGAATTAATAAATACACATATATTTTATATTAAATATATATCAATAAGTATTTAAATGAGTGTAACAAAAAAAATTAATATTTTATTAATATATATTTAAGTGAATCTCTCAATTATTGTTTACATTAAATTTTTGGTAAAGTAAATGTATATATTTTGAATGTTTGTGTAAGTTATAATTTGAATTTTTTTTTAACATGTATTGATTATCATTCAGTAATTTTTAAAATTTTATGAAAATATAGATGCTTGTTTAAATGATGCATGAATGTTATTTGTTTGTATTTTGAGCATATGACTATTTATATAGTTTATTTATATAAATGATGTATAAATGTTATTTGTTTGTATTTTTAGCATATATTTATTTATATAGTTTATTATATATGACTTTCATAACTTGAAGTTATGTTAAAAATAATTTTTTAATTTTTATGATAAGTAATTATAATTATATTTATAATATATATTTTTAAATGCTAGAAAATGTTTAGTATGAGTATTTGTTTCAATAATTTTTTAATTTTTATGAAGAGTAATTATAATTATACCTTGGTGAAGTTTGCAAGGAATCTATTCAGTTTTTTTTGGTTCTATTGTTGTAGGTTGGAGAAGTTCGCAGGGAATGTACTTGGCCGAATAAGCGATTTCAACACCAGTATAATGGATCTGATTTCCTATGATAACCTTAATTTTTCTTGGTGTTTTTTTACTAATTTTTCTTGGTGATTTTTTAATTTTGTATTTTCTGTCCGACAGTTTTACAAAACCCTCCTGACTCTATCCGACAGTTTTACAAAACCCTCCTGGCTCTGTCTGGCAGTTTTATGAAACCCTCCTGGCTCTGTCCGGCAGTTTTATGAAACCCTCCTGGCTATGTCCGATGGTTTTATAAAACCCTCTAGCTCTATCCAATGGTTTTATGAAACCGTCCTGGCTTTGTCTGATAGTTTATGAAACCCTCCTGGCTCTGTCTGGTGATTTACAAAATGCTCCTGACTCTGTCTGGTGGTTTTATGAAACACTCTTGACTCTGTTCGGTGGTTTTATGAAACACCCCTGACTCTGTCAGGCAATTTTAAGAAATGCTCCTGACTCTGTCCGATAGTTTTATGAAACCCTCCTGACTCTGTCTGGCAGTTTTACGATACCCTCATGATTTTGCCAGGCTATTTTATGATACCCAACTGATTCTGTTGGGCAATTTTACGAAACCCACCTGATTCTATCAGGCATTTTATGAAACCCTCTTGACTCTGTCTGATAGTTTTATGATACCCTCCTGATTTTGTCAGGCTATTTTACGATACCCAGTTGATTTTGTCAGGCAATTTTATGAAACCCACCTGATTCTATTAGGCATTTTATGAAACCCTCCTGACTCTGTCAAGTAGTTTTATGAAACCCTCGTGACTCTGTCTGGTGGTTTTATGAAACCCTCCTGACTCTATCTGACAGTTTACAAAAAAATCTTGACTTTGTTTGGTGGTTTTATGAAACCCTCCTAACTCTATCAGGGAGTTTATGAAACCCTCTTGACTCTGTCTGACGGTTTTATGAAACCCCCTGACTCTCATTCAACAAGAAGGAACTGGAAAGGGATAAAGGGTATTTCAACTATTTGTTTTTATTTTTGAGTAGTGTTTCATTATTTCTCAACAATGTATTTTTCTATAGCACTTCTCTCAATTATTGCATTTGCGCTCTTGCTATTGTTCTCATTTGTGCTCTTGTTGTTTTTCTCATTTGTGCTCTTGTTTTTAATATTTTTTTTTGCTTTTGTTGTTGTAGGCTGGAATTTGCACTCTTGCTATTTTTCTCATTTGCACTCTTACTTTTAATATTTTTTTGGCTTATATTGTTGTAGGTTGGAGAAGTTTGCAGTTGCGCTCTTGCTTTTAATAATTTTTTTGGCTTCTGTTGTTGTAGGTTGGAGAAGTTTGTAGGGAATGTATTCAGCTTTTTTTTGTTTTTGTGGTTGTAGGTTGGAGAAGTTTGTAAGAAATGTACTCAGCTGAATAAGCGATTTCAACACTAGTATAATGGATATGATTTTCTATGATAACCCTAATTTTTCTTGGTGTTTTTTTTAATTTTGTATTTTTTATCTGGCGGTTTTACAAAACCCTCCTGACTCTGTCTGACAGTTTTAAGAAACCCTCCTGGCTCTGTCTGGTAGTTTTACGAAACCCTCATGGCTCTATTCAGTGGTTTTACAAAACCCTCCTGGCTCTGTCCGGTAGTTTTATGAAATCTTGTGGCTCTATCTGGCGGTTTTATGAAACCCTGTTGGCTCTATTCGGTGGTTTGTTAAACCCTCTTGGTTTTGTTTGACAGTTTAAAAAATGCCCCTGACTCTGTCTGGTGGTTTTATGAAACGCTCTTGACTCTATCTGGTAGTTTTATGGAACACTCCTGACTCTGTCCGGCAATTTTATGAAATGCCCCTGACTCTGTTCGATGATTTTACGAAACCCTCCTGACTCTGTCCAGTAGTTTTACGATACCCTCCTAATTATGTCGGGTGGTTTTACAATACCCAATTGATTCTGTCAGACGGTTTTATGAAACCCTCCTGATTGTGTCAAGCATTTTACGAAACCCTCCTAACTCTGTCAGGCAGTTTTACAAAACCCTCGTGACTCTGTCTGGCAGTTTTACAAAACCCTCCTGACTCTCTCTGGCAGTTTATGAAACCCTCTTGACTATGTCTGGCGGTTTTACGAAACCCTTCTGACTCTCTCAGGTGGTTTACAAAACCCTCATGACTTTGTCTGGTAGTTTTATGAAACCCTCCTGACTCTATCTGAGGGTTTTACGAAACCCTCCTGACTCTGTCTGGGGATTTTTTGAAACCCTCTTGTCTGGGGGTTTTACAAAACTTTTGACTATGTCTGGGGTTTTATAAAACCTTTGACTCTATCTGGGGTTTTCCTCGACTTGAGTTATATTAAGAATTCTTTATTTCTCATCTTCTATGGTTTTATTTTCATTTTCCTTATAGGGAATGTGCTTGTTACTTAGCAACAACCATGGACAGTACGAAGGAATGTTTCTTTGTTATATATATATATATATATATATATATATATATATATATATATATATATATATATATATATATGTTTATAGAGTTTGTTATAATCGTGATTATTATTATTATTATTATTATTTTTATTTTTGTTTAATATTAATGTTTGAATAGTTCTTTATTATTTATGAAAGTAATGATTGTATATTAACTATTTTGTATTTTTTGGTTTTTTTCTTTTCTATTTGTATAACGATATTTTATTTTTTGGCTCGCTGATTCATTATTATTTTGCTGGGTGGGATAATATATTCATTTAAATGAATTTTAAAATTGAATGAAATGTTAGATATAATTTAGATGCTTCTCAATTTATTTATTTATAAGTGAATGTTTATTCCAACATATTATGGTTTTTATTTTATTATTATTATTATTATTATTATTATTATTATTATTATTATTATTATTATTATTATTATTATTATTTTAGAACTGAAATTATAATTTAGATGCTTCTTAATTCATATATAAAACTGAAATTATAATTTAATTGCTTCTTAATTCATGAATATTTCGTTTATTATTAAATTATTATATTTTAGAATCTAATAAATATTTTTATGTATGATTTAATCGTCACTTCATATTAATATTTTTTTGTTTACTCATTAATTATTTTATTGCACGAGTGTCTCTATAAAAATTATTTATTTATAAATATTTATACTCTTATAAATTGTATATCATGTTCAATGCATTTTTTCATTTATATGATTTTTTTTTTATAAGAATTAATATATACACATATTTTATATTAAATATATATTAATAAGTATTTAAATGAGTGTAACAATAAAAAAATAATATTTTATTAATATATATTTAAGGAAATCTCTCAATTATTGTTTACATTAAATTTTTTGTAAAGTAAATGTATATATTTTGAACTTTTGTGTAAGTTATAATTGGAATTTTTTTTTAACTTGTATTGATTATCATTCAGTAATTTTTTAAATTTTATGAAAGTATAGATGCTTGTTTAAATGATGCATGAATGTTATTTGTTTGTATTTTGAGCATATGACTATTTATATAGTTTATTTATATAAATGATGTATAAATGTTAGTTGTTTATATTTTTAGCATATAATTATTTATATAGTTTATTATATATGACTTTCATAACTTGAAGTTATGTCAAAAATAAATATTTAATTTTTATGGTAAGTAATTATAATTATATTTATAATATAAATTTTTAAATGCTAGAAATTTTTTAGTATGAGTATTTGTTTAAATAATTTTTTAATTTTTATGAAGAGTAATTATAATTATATGTTGGAGAAGTTTGCAGGGAACGTATTCAGTTTATTTTGGTTCTGTTGTTGTAGGTTGGAGAAGTTTGCAGGGAATGTACTTGGCCGAATAAGCGATTTCAACACCAGTATAATGGATCTGATTTCCTATGATAACCTTAATTTTTCTTGGTGTTTTTTTACTAATTTTTCTTAGTGATTCTTTCATTTTGTATTTTCTGTCTTACAGTTTTACAAAACCCTCCTGATTCTATCCTACAATTTTGCAAAACCCTCTTGGCTCTGTCCGGAAGTTTTATTAAACCCTCCTAGCTTTGTCCAGTGGTTTTATGAAACCCTCTGGCTCTGTCCAACGGTTTTATGAAACCCTCCTGGCTTTGTTCGACAGTTTATGAAACCCTCCTGGCTCTGTCTGGTGATTTACAAAATGCTCCTGACTCTGTCTGGTGGTTTTATGATACAGTATTGACTCTGTCCGGTGGTTTTATGAAACACTCCTGACTCTGTCAGGCAATTTTAAGAAATGCTCTTGACTCTGTCCCATAGTTTTATGAAACCCTCCTGACTCTGTCTGGCAGTTTTACGATACCCTCATGATTTTGTCAGGCTATTTTCCGATACCCAACTGACTCTGTCGGGCAATTTTATGAAACCCACCTGATTCTATCAGGCATTTTACGAAACCCTCCTGAATCTGTCTGATAGTTTTATGATACCCTCCTGATTTTGTCAGGGTATTTTACGATACCCAATTGATTCTGTCAGGTGATTTTACGAAACCCACCTTATTCTATTAGGCATTTTATGAAACCCTCCTGACTCTGTCAGGTAGTTTTATGAAACCCTCGTGACTCTGTCTGGTTGTTTTAAGAAACCCTGCTGACTCTATCTGGCAGTTTACAAAACCATCTTGACTTTGTTTGGCGGTTTTATGAAACCCTCCTAACTCTATCAGGCAGTTTATGAAACCCTCTTGACTCTATCTGGTGGTTTTATGAAACCCCCTGACCCTGTCTGGGGTTTTATGAAACCCTCCTGACTCTATTTGGGGATTTTATGAAACTCTCCTTTCTGGGGGTTTTACAAAACTTTTGACTCTATCTGGGGTTTTACAAAACCTTCGACTCTATCTGGGGTTTTACAAAATCTTCGAC
Organism: Torreya grandis; assembly: GCA_037957365.1. Classification (NCBI taxonomy): domain Eukaryota; kingdom Viridiplantae; phylum Streptophyta; class Pinopsida; order Cupressales; family Taxaceae; genus Torreya; species Torreya grandis. The sequence goes on from JARHVA010001654.1 coordinate 2,510,208, forward strand.
TTTGTCTGGGGTTTTACAAAACCTTCAACTCTGTCTGAGGTTTTCCTCGACTTGAGTTATATTAAGAATTCTTTATTTCTCATCTTCTATGGTTTTATTTTCATTTTTCTTACAGGGAAAGTGCTTGTTACTTAGCAACAGCGATGGACAGTACGAAGGTATGTTTCTTTATTATTATTATTATTATTATTATTATTATTATTATTATTATTATTATTATTATTATTATTATTATTATTATTATTATTATTATTATTATTATTATTATTTTATTTATTTATTTTTATATTTGTTTAATATTAATGTTTGAATAGTTCTTTATTATTTATGAAAGTAATGATTGTATATTAATTGTTTTGTTTTTTTTGGTTTTTTTTTCTTTTCTATTTGTATAACGATATTTTATTTTTTGGCTCACTGATTCATTATTTTTTTGCTGGGTGGGATACTATATTCATTTAAATGAATTTTAAAATTAAATGAAACGTTAGATATAATTTAGATGCTTCTTACTTTATTTATTTATAAGTGAATGTTTATTCCAACATATTATGGTTTTTTTTTTCTTATTAAATTATTCTATTTTAGAATTGAAATTATAATTTAGATGCTTCTTAATTCATATATAAAGCTGAAATTATAATTTAATTGCTTCTTAATTCATGAATATTTCCTTTATTATTTAATTATTATATTTTAGAATCTAATAAATATTTTTATGTATGATTTAATTGTCACTTCATATTAATATTTTTTTGTTTACTTATTAATTATTTTATTGCACGAGTGTCTCTAGAAAAATTATTTATTTATAAATGTTTATAGACTCTTATAAATTGTATATCATGTTCAATGCATTTTTTCATTTATATGAAATTTCTTTTGTATAAGAATAAATAAATACACATATATTTTATATAAAATATATATTAATAAGTATTTAAATGAGTGTAAAAAAAAAAATTAATATTTTATTAATAATATTTAAGTGAATCTCTCAATTATTGTTTACATTAAATTTTTTGTAAAGTAAATGTATATATTTTGAATGTTTGTGTAAGTTATAATTTGAATTTTTTTTTTAACATGTATTGGTTATCATTCAGTAATTTTTAAAATTTTATGAAAATATAGATGCTTGTTTAAATGATGCATGAATGTTATTTGTTTGTATTTTGAGCATATGACTATTTATATAGTTTATTTATATAAATGATGTATAAATGCTATTTGTTTGTATTTTTAGCATATAATTATTTATATAGTTTATTCTATATGACTTTCATAACTTGAAGTTATGTTAAAAATAATTTTTTAATTTTTATGATAAGTAATTATAATTATATTTATAATATATATTTTTAAATGCTAGAAAATGTTTAGTATGAGTGTTTGTTTAAATGATTTTTTAATGTTTATGAAGAGTAATTATAATTATATGTTGGAGAAGTTTGCAGGGATGTATTCAATTTTTTTTGGTTCTGTTGTTGTAGGTTGGAGAATTTTGCAGGGAATGTACTCGGTCGAATAAGTGATTTCTTTGGTCGTTTGTAGGGATAATGGCGTCCTTTAGTTTGGTGTTGAATCTCCTTCGACAGGAAGGAAGGGGGAAGGGATAATGGCGTTAGGGTAAGCTAATTGATGTTGAATCTCCCTTCATTAACAAGGAAGGGAGAAGAGATGATTGTAATTTCAGCACCAAAATTTTTGAATTTTTATTGTTTGTTATTTTTTTGACTAGGGTTTTATTAAGATTTGATTATTTCTCTTTTTTTTTTGGTTGTTTGCGGGGATAAGCAATTTGGTGTTGAACTTTTGTTATTTTTTTGACTAGGGTTTCATTATTTTTCAATTTTCTATTGTTTCTAGGGATTATGGCATTCAGATAAGTGATTTGGTGTTGAATCTCATTCAACAAGAAGGAAGGGGAAAGGGATAAAGGGTATTTCAACTATTTTTTTTAATTTTTGAGTAGGGTTTCATTATTTCTCAGCAATGTATTTTTTTGCAGCACTTCTCTTAATTATTGCATTTGCGTTCTTTCTATTTTTCTCATTTACGCTCTTGTTTTTAATATATTTTTTCACTTTCGTTGTTGTAGGTTGGAATTTGCACTCTTGCTATTTTTCTCGTTTGTGCTCTTGCTTTTAATAGTTTTTTTGGCTTATGTTGTTGTACGTTGGAGAAGTTTGAAGTTGCGCTCTTGATTTTAATAATTTTTTTGGCTTCTGTTGTTGTAGGTTGGAGAAGTTTGCAGGGAATGTATTCAATTTTTTTTGGTTCTATTGTTGTAGGTTGGAGAAGTTTTCAGGGAATGTACTCAGCTGAATAAGTGATTTCAACACCAGTATAATGGATGTAATTTTCTATGATAACCCTAATTTTTCTTGGTGTTTTTTTACTAATTTTTATTGGTGTTTTTTTAATTTTGTATTTTCTGTATGACGATTTTACAAAACCCTCCTGACTCTGTCTGACGATTTTATGAAACCCTCCTGGCTCTGTTCGGTGGTTTTACGAAACCCTCCTGGTTCTGTTTGGTGGTTTTACGAAACCCTCCTGGCTCTGTCTGATAGTTTTATGAAATCTTGTGGATTTATATGGTGGTTTTATGAAACCCTCCTGGCTCTGTTCGTTGGTTTATGAAACCCTCTTGGTTCTATCTGATGATTTACAAAATGCCCTTGACTCTGTCTGGTGGTTTTATGAAATGCTCTTGACTCTGTCTAGCAGTTTCATGAAATGCTCCTGACTCTGTTAGGCAATTTTATGAAATGCCCCTGACTCTATCTGGTGATTTTATGAAACCCTCCTGACTCTGTCCAGTGGTTTTATGATACCCTCCTGATTTTTTAGGCAATTTTACGATACCCAACTGATTTTTTCAAACAGTTTTACGAAACCCTCACGATTTTTTTAGGCATTTTATGAAACCCTCCTGACTCTATCGGGAAGTTTTAAGAAACCCTCATGACTCTATCTGGCAATTTTACGAAACCCTCCTGACTCTGTCTGGTAGTTTATGAAACCCTCTTGACTATGTCTGGCGGTTTTAGGAAACCCTCCTGACTCTGTCAGGTGGCTTACAAAACCCTCTTGACTTTGTCTGGCAGTTGTACGAAATGCTCCTGACTCTATCTGGGGGTTTTACAAAACCCTCCTGACTCTATCTTGGGATTTAACAAAACCCTCTTGTTTGGGGGTTTTTCAAAACTTTTGACTCTGTCTGGGGTTTTACAAAACCTTCGACTCTATCTGGGGTTTTCCTCGACTTGAGTTATATTAAAATTCCTTAATTCTCATCTTCAATGGTTTTATTTTCATTTTCCTTACAGGGAATCCGCTTTTTACTTAGCAACAACCATGGACAGAACGAAGGTGTGCTTCTTTGTTTTATATATATATAGAGTTTGTTATAATCGTGATTTTTATTATTATTATTATTTTTGTTTAATATTAATGTTTTAATAGTTATTTATTATTTATGAAAGTAATGATTGTATATTAACTATTTTGTTTTTTTTGGTTTTTTTTCTTTTCTATTTGTATAACAATATTTTATTTTTTGGCTCGCTTATTCATTATTTTTTTACTGGGTGGGATAATATATTCATTTAAATGAATTTTAAAATTAAATGAAATATTAGATATAATTTAGATGCTTCTTACTTTATTTATTTATAAGTGAATGTTTATTCCAACATATTATGGTTTTTTTTTTTTTTTATTAAATTATTACATTTTAGAACAGAAATTATAATTTAGATGCTTCTTAATTCATATATAAAACTGAAATTATAATTTAATTGCTTCTTAATTCTTGAATATTTCCTCTATTATTAAATTATTATATTTTAGAATCTAATAAATATTTTTATGTATCATTTAATCGTCACTTCATATTAATATATTTTTGTTTACTTATTAATTATTTTATTGCAAGAGTGTCTATATAAAAATTATTTATTTATAAATATTTATACTCTTATAAATTGTATATCATGTTCAATGCATTTTTTCATTTATATGATTTTTCTTTCATATAAGAATTAATAAATACACATATTATTTATATTAAATATATATTAATAAGTATTTAAATGAGTTTAACAAAAAAAAATTAATATTTTATTAATATATATTTAAGTAAATATCTCAATTATTGTTTACATTAAGTTTTTTGTAAAGTAAATGTATATATTTTGAACGTTTGTGTAAGTTATAATTTGAAAAAAAAATTTAACATGTATTGATTATCATTCAGTAATTTTTTAAATTTTATGAAAGTATAGATGCTTGTTTAAATGATGCATGAATGTTATTTGTTTGTATTTTGAGCATATGACTATTTATATAGTTTATTTCTATAAATGATGTATAAATGTTAGTTGTTTATATTTTTAGCATATAATTATTTATATAGTTTATTATATATGACTTTCATAACTTGAAGTTATGTCAAAAATAAATATTTAATTTTTATGGTAAGTAATTATAATTATATTTATAATATAAATTTTTAAATGCTAGAAATTTTTTAGTATGAGTATTTGTTTAAATAATTTTTTAATTTTTATGAAGAGTAATTATAATTATATGTTGGAGAAGTTTGCAGGGAATGTATTCAGTTTTTTTTGGTTCTATTGTTGTAGGTTGGAGAAGTTTGTAGGGAATGTACTTGGTCGAATAAGCGATTTCAACACCAGTATAATGGATCTGATTTTCTATGATAACCTTAATTTTTCTTGGTGTTTTTTTACTAATTTTTCTTGGTGTTTTTTTAATTTTGTATTTTCTGTCCGACGGTTTTACAAAACCCTCCTGACTCTGTCCGGCAGTTTTACAAAACCCTCCTGGCTCTATCCGACAGTTTTACGAAACCCTCCTGGCTATGTCCAGTGGTTTTATGAAACCCTCTGGCTCTGTCCAGTAGTTTTATGAAACCCTCCTGGCTTTGTTCGATAGTTTATGAAACCCTCCTAGCTCTGTCTGGTGATTTACAAAATGCTCTTGACTCTGTCTGGTGGTTTTATGAAACGCTTTTAACTCTGTCTGGTGGTTTTATGAAACACTCCTGACTCTGTCAGGCAATTTTAGGAAATGCTCCTGGCTTTGTCCGATAGTTTTATGAAACCCTCCTGACTCTGTCCGGTAGTTTTACGATACCCTCATGATTTTGTCGGGATATTTTATGATACCCAACTAATTCTGTCGGGCAATTTTATGAAACCCACCTAATTCTATCAGGGATTTTACGAAACCCTCCTTACTCTGTCTGATAGTTTTATGATACCCTCGTGATTTTGTCAAGCTATTTTACGATACCCAGCTAATTCTATTAGGCAATTTTACGAAACCCACCTGATTCTATTAGGCATTTTACGAAACACTCCTGACTCTGTCAGGTAGTTTTATGAAACCCTCGTGACTCTGTCTGGTGGTTTTAAAAAACCCTCCTGACTCTATCTGGCAGTTTAAAAAACCATCTTGACTCTGTTTGGCAGTTTTATGAAACTCTCCTAACTCTATCAGGCACTTTACGAAACCCTCTTGACTCTGTCTGTCGGTTTTATGAAACCCCCTGACTCTGTCTGGGGTTTTACGAAACCCTCCTGACTCTGTTTGGGGATTTTACGAAACCCTCTTGTCTAGGGGTTTTACAAAACTTTTGACTCTATCTAGGCTTTTACAAAACCTTCGACTCTGTCTGGGGTTTTACAAAACCTTCGACTTTGTCTTGGGTTTTACAAAACCTTCAACTCTATCTGAGGTTTTCCTCGACTTGAGTTATATTAAGAATTCTTCATTTCTCATCTTCTATGGTTTTATTTTCTTTTTCCTTACAGGGAAAGTGCTTGTTACTTAGCAACAGCCATCGACAGTACGAAGGTATGTTTCTTTGTTATATATATAATAATAATAATAATAATAATAATAATAATAATAATAATATTATTATTATTATTATTATTATTATTATTATTATTATTAATTAATTAATTTATTTATTTATTTTTATATTTGTTTAATATTAATGTTTGAATAGTTCTTTATTATTTATGAAAGTAATGATTGTATATTAATTTTTGGCTCGCTGATTCATTATTTTTTTGCTGGGTGGGATAATATATTCATTTAAATGAATTCTAAAATTGAATGAAATGTTAGATATAATTTAGATGCTTCTTAATTTATTCATTTATAAGTGAATGTTTATTCCAACATATTATGGTTTTTATTTTATTATTATTATTATTATTATTATTATTATTATTATTATTTTAGAACTGAAATTATAATTTAAATGCTTCTTAATTCATATATAAAACTGAAATTATAATTTAATTGCTTCTTAATTCATGAATATTTCCTTTATTATTAAATTATTATATTTTAGAATCTAATAAATATTTTTATGTATGATTTAATCATCACTTCATATTAATATTTTTTTGTTTACTCATTAATTATTTTATTGCACGAGTGTCTCTATAAAAATTATTTATTTATAAATATTTATACTCTAATAAATTGTATATCATGTTCAATGCATTTTTTCATTTATATGATTTTTTTTATAAGAATTAATAAATACACATATATTTTATTTTAAATATATATTAATAAGTATTTAAATGAGTGTAACAATAAAAAATTAATATTTTATTAATATATATTTAATTAAATCTCTCAATTATTGTTTGCATTAAAGTTTTTGTAAAGTAAATGTATATATTTTGAACGTTTGTGTAAGTTATAATTTGAAAAAAAAATTTAACATGTATTGATTATCATTCAGTAATTTTTTAAATTTTATGAAAATATAGATGTTTGTTTAAATGATGCATGAATGTTATTTGTTTGTATTTTGAGCATATGACTATTTATATAGCTTATTTATATAAATGATGTATAAATGTTAGTTGTTTATATTTTTAGCATATAATTTTTTATATAGTTTATTATATATGACTTTCATAACTTGAAGTTATGTCAAAAATAAATTTTTAATTTTTATGGTAGGTAATTATAAGTATATTTATAATATAAATTTTTAAATGCTAGAAAATTTTTAGTATGAGTATTTGTTTAAATAATTTTTTAATTTTTATGAAGAGTAATTATAATTATACCTTGGTGAAGTTTGCAAGGAATGTATTCAGTTTTTTTTTGTTCTATTGTTGTAGGTTGGAGAAGTTCGCAGGGAATGTACTTGGCCGAATAAGCGATTTCAACACCAGTATAATGGATCTGATTTCCTATGATAACCTTAATTTTTCTTGGTGTTTTTTTACTAATTTTTCTTGGTGATTTTTTAATTTTGTATTTTCTGTCTGACAGTTTTACAAAACCCTCCTGACTCTATCCGACAGTTTTACAAAACCCTCCTGGCTCTGTCTGGCAGTTTTATGAAACCCTCCTGGCTCTGTCCGGCAGTTTTATGAAACCCTCCTGGCTATGTCCGGTGGTTTTATGAAACCCTCTAGCTCTGTCCAATGGTTTTATGAAACCGTCCTGGCTTTGTCTGACAGTTTATGAAACCCTCCTGGCTCTGTCTGCTGATTTACAAAATGCTCCTGACTCTGTCTGGTGGTTTTATGAAACACTCTTGACTCTGTTCGGTGGTTTTATGAAACACCCCCGACTCTGTCAGGCAATTTTAAGAAATGCTCCTGACTCTGTCCGATAGTTTTATGAAACCCTCCTGACTCTGTCTGGCAGTTTTACGATACCCTCATGATTTTGCCAGGCTATTTTATGATACCCAACTGATTCTGTTGGGCAATTTTACGAAACCCACCTGATTCTATCAGGCATTTTATGAAACCCTCTTGACTCTGTCTGATAGTTTTATGATACCCTCCTGATTTTGTATGGCTATTTTACGATACCCAGTTGATTTTGTCAGGCAATTTTATGAAACCCACCTGATTCTATTAGGCATTTTATGAAACCCTCCTGACTTTGTCAGGTAGTTTTATGAAACCCTCGTGACTCTGTCTGGTGGTTTTATGAAACCCTCCTGACTCTATCTGACAGTTTACAAAAAAATCTTGACTTTGTTTGGTGGTTTTATGAAACCCTCCTAACTCTATCAGGGAGTTTATGAAACCCTCTTGACTCTGTCTGACGGTTTTATGAAACCCCCTGACTCTGTCTGGGGTTTTATGAAACCCTCCTGCCTCTATTTGGGGATTTTACGAAACCCTCTTGTTTGGGGGTTTTACAAAACATTTGACTCTATCTAGGGTTTTACAAAACCTTCGACTCTGTCTGGGGTTTTACAAAACCTTCAACTTTGTCTAGGGTTTTACAAAACCTTCAACTCTATTTGAGGTTTTCCTCGACTTGAGTTATATTAAGAATTCTTTATTTCTCATCTTCTATGGTTTTATTTTCATTTTCCTTACAGGGAAAGTGCTTGTTACTTAGCAACAGCCATGGACAGTACGAAGGTATGTTTCTATGTTATATATATATATATATATATATATATATATATATATATATATATATATATATATATATATATATATATATATATATATATATATATATATATATAATTATTATTATTATTATTATTATTATTATTATTATTATTATTATTATTATTATTAATTTATTTTTATATTTGTTTAATATTAATGTGTGAATACTTCTTTATTATTTATGAAAGTAATGATTGTATATTAATTGTTTTGTTTTTGTTGGTTTTTTTTTTCTTTTCTATTTGCATAACGATATTTTATTTTTTGGCTCACTGATTCATTATTCTTTTGTTGGGTGGGATATTATATTCACTTAAATGAATTTTAAAATTAAATGAAATGTTAGATATAATTTAGATGCTTCTTACTTTATTTATTTATAAGTGAATGTTTATTCCAACATAATATGGTTTTTTTTTTTTAATTAAATTATTATATTTTAGAATTCAAATTATAATTTAGATGCTTCTTAATTCATATATAAAGCTGAAATTATAATTTAATTGCTTCTTAATTCATGAATATTTCCTTTATTATTAAATTATTATATTTTAGAATCTAATAAATATTTTTATGTATGATTTAATCGTCACTTCATATTAATATTTTTTTGTTTACTTATTAATTATTTTATTACACGAGTATCTCTAGAAAAATTATTTATTTATAAATGTTTATAGACTCTTATAAATTGTATATCATGTTCAATGCATTTTTTCATTTATATGAAATTTCTTTTTTATAAGAATAAATAAATATGCATATATTTTATATAAAATATATATTAATAAGTATTTAAATGAGCGTAAAAAAAAAATTAATATTTTATTAATAATATTTAAGTGAATCTCTCAATTATTGTTTACATTAAATTTTTTGTAAAGTAAATTTATATATTTTGAATGTTTGTGTAGGTTATAATTTGAATTTTTTTTTTAACATGTATTGATTATCATTCAGTAATTTTTTAAATTTTATGAAAATATAGATGCTTGTTTAAATGATGCATGAATGTTATTTGTTTGTATTTTGAGCATATGACTATTTATATAGTTTATTTATATAAATGATGTATAAATGTTATTTGTTTGTATTTTTAGCATATAATTATTTATATAGTTTATTATATATGACTTTCATAACTTGAAGTTATGTTAAAAATAATTTTTTAATTTTTATGATAAGTAATTATAATTATATTTATAATATATATTTTTAAATGCTAGAAAATGTTTAGTATGAGTGTTTGCTTAAATAATTTTTTAATGTTTATGAAGAGTAATTATAATTATATGTTGGAGAAGTTTGCAGGGATGTATTCAATTTTTTTTGGTTCTATTGTTGTAGGTTGGAGAAGTTTGCAGGGAATGTACTCGGTCGAATAAGTGATTTCCTTGGTCGTTTGTAGGGATAATGGCGTCCTATGGTTTGGTGTTGAATTTCCTTCAACAGGAAGGAAAGGGGAAGGGATAATGGCGTTAGGGTAAGCTAATTGATGTTGAATCTCCCTTCACTAACAAGGAAGGGAGAAGAGATGATTGTAATTTCAACACCAAAATTTTTGAATCTTTATTGTTTGTTATTTTTTTCACTAGGGTTTTATTAAGATTTGATTATTTCTCTTTTTTTTTTTGGTTGTTTGCGGGGATAAGCGATTTGGTGTTGAACTTTTGTTTTTTTATGACTAGGGTTTTATTATTTTTCAATTTTTCTATTGTTTCTAGGGATTATGGCATTCGGATAAGTGATTTGGTGTTGAATCTCATTCAACAAGAAGGAAGGGGAAAGGGATAAAGGGTATTTCAACTCTTTATTTTTATTTTTGAGTAGGGTTTCATTATTTCTCAACAATGTATTTTTTTGCATCACTTCTCTTAATTATTGCATTTGCATTCTTTCTATTTTTCTCATTTACGCTCTTGTTTTTAATATTTTTTTTCACTTTTGTTGTTGTAGGTTGGAATTTGAACTCTTGCTATTTTTCTCATTTGCGCTCTTGCTTTTAATAGTTTTTTTGGCTTATGTTGTTGTAGGTTGGACAAGTTTGAAGTTGCGCTCTTGCTTTTAATAATTTTTTTGGCTTCTGTTGTTGTAGGTTGGAGAAGTTTGCAGGGAATGTATTCAATTTTTTTTGGTTCTGTTGTAGGTTGGAGAAGTTTGCAGGAAATGTACTCAGCTGAATAAGCGATTTCAACACCAGTATAATGGATGTAATTTTCTATGATAACCCTAATTTTTCTTGGTGTTTTTTTACTAATTTTTATTGGTGTTTTTTTAATTTTGTATTCTCTGTCTGAGGTTTTACAAAACCCTCCAGCCTCTATTCGGTTGTTTTACGAAACCATCCTGGCTCTGTTCGGTGGTTTTACGAAACCATCTTGGCTTTGTTTGATGGTTTTATGAAATCATGTGGCTTTATCTGGCGGTTTTATGAAACCCTCCTGGCTCTGTTCGGTGGTTTATGAAACCCTCTTGGTTCTATCTAATGGTTTACAAAATGCGCTTGACTCTGTCTGGTTGTTTTATGAAATGCTCTTGACTCTGTCTAGTAGTTTCATGAAATGCTCCTGACTCTGTTAGGCAATTTTACGAAATGCCCCTGACTCTGTCTGGTGATTTTATGAAACCCTCCTAACTCTATCCAGCGGTTTTACTAAACCCTCCTGATTTTTTCAGGCAGTTTTACGATACCCAACTGATTTTGTCAAACGATTTTACTAAACCCTCATGATTTTGTCAGGCATTTTACGAAACCCTCCTGACTCTATCGAGCAGTTTTAAGAAACCCTCATGATTCTATCTGGCAATTTTACGAAACCCTCTTGACTCTGTCTGGCAGTTTATGAAACCCTCTTGACTCTGTCTGACGGTTTTATGAAACCCTCCTGACTTTGTCAGGTGGTTTACAAAACCCTCTTGACTTTGTCTGGTAGTTTTACGAAATGCTCCTGACTCTATCTGGGGGTTTTACAAAACCCTCCTGACTCTGTCTGGGGATTTTACGAAACCCTTTTGTTTGGGGGTTTTACAAAACTTTTGACTATGTCTGGGGTTTTCCAAAACCTTCGACTCTATCTGGGGTTTTCCTCGACTTGAATTATATTAAAATTTCTTAATTCTCATCTTCTATGGTTTTATTTTCATTTTCTTTACAGGGAATGTGCTTGTTACTTAGAAACAACCATGGACAGTACGAAGGTATGTTTCTTTGTTATATATATATGTGTGTGTGTGTGTGTGTGTGTATGTGTGTGTGTGTGTGTGTAGAGTTTGTTATAATCATGATTATTATTATTATTATTATTATTTTTGTTTAATATTAATGTTTTAATAGTTATTTATTATTTATGAATGTAATGATTGTATATTAACTATTTTGGTTTTTTGGTTTTTTTTTCTTTTCTATTTGTATAACAATATTTTATTATTTGGCTCGCTTATTCATTATTTTTTTGCCGGGTGGGATAATATATTCATTTAAATGAATTTTAAAATTAAATGAAATGTTAGATATAATTTAGATGCTTATTACTTTATTTATTTATAAGTGAATTTTTATTCCAACATATTATGGTTTTTATTTTTTTATTATTACATTTTAGAACTGAAATTATAATTTAGATGCTTCTAAATTCATATATAAAACTGAAATTATAATTTAATTGCTTCTTAATTCATGAATATTTCCTTTATTATTAAATTATTATATTTTAGAATCAAATAAATATTTTTATGTATGATTTAATCGTCACTTCATATTAATATTTTCTTGTTTACTTATTAGTTATTTTATTGCAAGAGTGTCTGTATAAAAATTATTTATTTATAAATATTTATACTCTTATAAATTGTATATCATGTTCAATGCATTTTTTCATTTATATGATTTTTTTTTTGGTATAAGAATTAATAAATACACATATATTTTATATTAAATATATATTAATAAGTATTTTAATGAGTGTAACAAAACAAATTAATATTTTATTAATATATATTTAAGTAAATATCTCAATTCTTGTTTACATTAAATTTTTTGTAAATTAAATGTATATATTTTTTGTAAGTTATAATTTGAAAAAAAAAATTTAACATGTATTGATTATCATTCAGTAATTTTTTAAATTTTATGAAAGTATAGATGCTTGTTTAAATGATGCATGAATGTTATTTGTTTGTATTTTGAGCATATGACTATTTATATAGTTTATTTATATAAATGATGTATAAATGTTATTTGTTTATATTTTTAGCATATAATTATTTATATAGTTTATTATATATGACTTTCATAACTTGAAGTTATTTTAAAAATAAGTTTGTAATTTTTATGATATGTAATTATAATTATATTTATAATATAAATTTTTAAATGCTAGAAAATGTTTAGTATGAGTATTTGTTTAAATAATTTTTTAATCTTTATGAAGAGTAATTATAATTATATGTTGGAGAAGTTTGTAGGGATGTATTCAATTTTTTTTTATTATATTGTTGTAGGTTGGAGAAATTTGCAGGGAATGTACTCGGTCGAATAAGTGATTTCTTCGGTCATTTGCAGGGATAATGGCATCCTTTGGTTTGGTGTTGAATATCCTTCAACAAGAAGGAAGGGGGAAGGGATAATGGCGTTAGGGTAAGCTAATTGATGTTGAATCTCCCTTCAACAGCAAGGAACGGAGAAGAGATGATTGTAATTTCAACACGAAATTTTTTGAATCTTTATTATTTGTTATTTTTTTGACTAGGGCTTTATTAAGATTTGATTATTTCTTTCTTTCTTTTTTTGGTTGTTTGCGGGGATAAGCAATTTGGTGTTGAAGTTTTGTTATTTTTTTGACTAGGGTTTCATTATATTTCAATTTTTCTATTGTTTCCAGAGATTATGACATTCAGATAAGTGATTTGGTGTTGAATCACATTCAACAAGAAGGAAGGGGAAAGGGATAATGGGTATTTCAACTGTTTGTTTTTATTTTTGAGTAGAGTTTCATTATTTCTCAGCAATGTATTTTTCTGCAGCACTTCTCTCAATTATTGCATTTGCGCTCTTGCTATTTTTCTCATTTGCGCTCTTGTTTTTATTATTTTTTTCGCTTTTGTTGTTGTAGTTTGGAATTTGCACTTTTGTTATTTTTCTCATTTGCACTCTTGTTTTTAATAGTTTTTTTGGCTTATGTTGTTGTAGGTTGGAGAAGTTTGCAGTTGCGCTCTTGCTTTTAATAATTTTTTTGGCTTCTATTGTTGTAGGTTGGAGAAGTTTGCAGGGAATGTATTAGATTTTTTTTGGTTCTGTTGTTGTAGGTTGGAGAAGTTTGCAGGAAATGTACTCAGCTGAATAAGCATTTTCAACACCGGTATAATGGATCTGATTTTCTATGATAACCCTAATTTTTCTTGGTGTTTTTTACTAATTTTTCTTGGTATTTTTTAATTTTGTATTTTTTGTCTGGCGGTTTTACAAAACCCTCCTGACTCTATCCGATGGTTTTACAAAACCCTCCTGGCTCTATCCGATAGTTTTACGAAACCCTCGTGGCTCTGTCTAGCAATTTTATGAAACCCTCCTGGCTCTGTCTAGCAGTTTTATGAAATCCTGTCTCTCTATCTAGCGGTTTTATGAAACCCTACTGACTCTGTTTGGTGGTTTACGAAACCCTCCTGGTTTTTTCTGATGGATTACAAAATGCCCCTAACTCTGTCTGGTGGTTTTATGAAATGCTCTTGACTCTGTTTGGTAGTTTTACGAAATGCTTCTGACTCTGTCAGGTAGTTTTATGAAATGCCCCTGACTCTGTTTGATGATTTTATGAAACCCTCTTGACTCTATCCAATGGTTTTACGATACCCTCCTGATTCTGTCAGGTGGTTTTATGATACCCAGCTGATTTTGTTAGATAGTTTTATGGAACCCTCCTGATTGTGTCAAGCATTTTATGAAACCCTCTTGACTCTGTTGGGTAGTTTTACGAAACCCTCCTGACTCTGTCTGGCAGTTTTATGAAACCCTCCTAACTCTGTCTGGCAGTTTATGAAACCCTCTTGACTATGTCTGGTAGTTTTACGAAAGCCTCCTAACTCTGTCAGGTGGTTTACAAAACCCTCATGACTTTGTCTGGCAGTTTTACAAAACCCTCCTGACTCTATCTGGGGGTTTTACGAAACCCTCTTAACTCTGTCTAGGGATTTTGAGAAACCCTCTTGTCTGGGGGTTTTACAAAACTTTCGACTCTGTCTGGGTTTTTATAAAACCTTCAACTCTATCTGGGGTTTTCCTTGACTTGAGTTATATTAAGAATTCTTTATTTGTCATCTTCTATGGTTTTATTTTCATTTTCCTTACAGGGAATGTGCTTGTTACTTAGCAACAACCATGGATGAAGGTATGTTTCTTTGTTATAATCGTGATTATTTTTATTATTATTATTATTTTTGTTTAATATTAATGTTTGAATAGTTCTTTATTATTTTTGAAATTAATGATTGTATATTAATTATTTTGTTTTTTTTGGTTTTTTTCTTTTCTATTTGTATAACGATGTTTTATTTTTTGGCTCGCTGATTCATTATTTTTTTGCTGGGTGGGATAATATATTCATTTAAATGAATTTTAAAATTAAATGAAATGTTAGATATAATTTAGATGCTTCTTACTTTATTTATTTATAAGTGAATGTTTATTCCAACATATTATGGTTTTTCTATTTTATTTATTAAATTATTATATTTTAGAACTGAAATTATAATTTAGATGCTTCTTAATTCATATATAAAATTGAAATTATAATTTAATTGCTTCTTAATTCATGAATATTTCCTTTATTATTAAATTATTATATTTTAGAATCTAATAAATATCTTTATGTATGATTTAATCGTCACTTCAACACCAGTATAAACTATGTTTAAAAAAAATTCGTAAAATCGCTCGACAGAATCAGTTGAGTATCGTGATTATTGATTCAATCGCCAAACAAAAAATACAAAATTAAATCGTGATTATTTTTATTTTTGTTTAATATTAATGTTTGAATAGTTCTTTATTATTTATGAAATTAATGATTGTATATTAATTATTTTGTTTTTTTTGGTTTTTTTCTTTTCTATTTGTATAACGATGTTTTATTTTTTGGCTCGCTGATTCATTATTTTTTTGCTGGGTGGGATAATATATTCATTTAAATGAATTTTAAAATTAAATGAAATATTAGATATAATTTAGATGCTTCTTTATTTATTTATAAGTGAATGTTTATTCCAACATATTATGGTTTTTCTATTTTATTTATTAAATTATTATATTTTAGAACTGAAATTATAATTTAGATGCTTCTTAATTCATATATAAAACTGAAATTATAATTTAATTGCTTCTTAATTCATGAATATTTCCTTTATTATTAAATTATTATATTTTAGAATCTAATAAATATTTTTATGTATGATTTAATCGTCACTTCAACACCAGTATAAACTATGTTTTAAAAAAAATTCAAATTATAACTTACACAAACTATGTTTATGAAACCCACATGATTCCATTAGGCATTTTACGAAACCCTTCTGACTCTGTCAGGTAGATTTATGAAACCCTCGTGACTTTGTCTGGTGGTTTTACAAAACCCTCCTGACTCTATCTGGCAGTTTACAAAACCATCTTGACTCTATTTGGCGGTTTTATGAAACCCTTCTAACTCTATCAGGCAGTTTACGAAACCCTCTTGACTCTGTCTAGCGGTTTTATGAAACCCCCTGACCCTGTTTGGGGTTTTACGAAACCCTCCTGACTCTGTTCGGGGATTTTATGAAACCCTCTTGTCTGGGGGTATTACAAAACTTTTAACTCTATCTGGGGTTTTAAGAAAACTTCAACTGTATCTGGGGTTTTACAAAACCTTCGACTTTGTCTGGGGTTTTACAAAACCTTCAACTCTATTTGAGGTTTTCCTCGACTTGAGTTATATTAAGAATTCTTTATTTCTCATCTTCTATGGTTTTATTTTCATTTTCCTTATAGGGAAAGCGCTTGTTACATAGCAACAGCCATGGATAGTACGAAGGTATGTTTCTTTGTTTTATATATATATATATATATATATATATATATATATATATATATATATATATGTATGTATGTATGTATGTATGTATGTATGTATGTATGTATGTATGTATGTATGTATGTATGTATGTATGTATGTATGTATGTATGTATGTATGTATGTGTGTGTGTGTGTGTTTGTGTTTATTATTATTATTATTTATTTATTTTTATATTTTTTTAATATTAATGTTTGAATAGTTCTTTATTATTTACGAAAGTAATGATTGTGTATTAATTGTTTTCTTTGGTTTTAATTTCTTTTCTATTTGTATAACGATATATTATTTTTTGGCTCACTGATTCATTATTTTTTTCCTGGGTGGGATATTATATTCATTTAAATGAATTTTAAAATTAAATGAAATGTTAGATATAATTTAGATGCTTCTTACTTTATTTATTTATAAGTGAATGTTTATTCCAACATATTATGGTTTTTATTTTTTTTATTATTAAATTATTATATTTTAGAATTGAAATTATAATTTAGATGCTTCTTAATTCATATATAAAGCTGAAATTATAATTTAATTGCTTCTTATTTCATGAATATTTCCTTTATTATTAAATTATTATATTTTAGAATCTAATAAATATTTTTATGTATGATTTAATCGTCACTTCATATTAATATTTTTTTGTTTACTTATTAATTAATTTATTCCACGAGTGTCTCTAGAAAAATTATTTATTTATAAATGTTTATAGACTCTTATAAATTGTATATCATGTTCAATGCATTTTTTCATTTATAAGAAATTTCTTTTTTATAAGAATAAATAAATACACATATATTTTATATTAAATATATATTCATAAGTATTTAAATGAGTGTAACAAAATAAATTAATATTTTATTAATAATATTTAAGTGAATCTCTCAATTATTGTTTACATTAAATTTTTTGTAAAGTAAATGTATATATTTTGAATGTTTGTGTAAGTTATAATTTGAATTTTTTTTTAACATGTATTGATTATCATTCAGTAATTTTTTAAATTTTATGAAAATATAGATGCTTGTTTAAATGATGCATGAATGTTATTTGTTTGTATTTTGAGCATATGACTATTTATATAGTTTATTTATATAAATGATGTATAAATGTTATTTGTTTGTATTTTTAGCATATAATTATTTATATAGTTTATTATATATGACTTTCATAACTTGAAGTTATGTTAAAAATAATTTTTTAATTTTTATGATAAGTAATTATAACTATATTTATAATATATATTTTTAAATGCTAGAAAATGTTTAGTATGAGTGTTTGTTTAAATAATTTTTTAATGTTTATGAAGAGTAATTATAATTATATGTTGGAGAAGTTTGCAAGGATGTATTCAGTTTTTTTTGGTTCTATTGTTGTAGGTTGGAGAAGTTTGCAGGGAATGTACTCGGTTGAATAAGTGATTTCTTTGGTCATTTGTAGGGATAATGGCGTCCTTTGGTTTGGTGTTGAATCTCCTTCAATAGGAAGGAAGGGGGAAGGGATAATGGCGTTAGGGTAAGCTAATTGATGTTGAATCTCCCTTCATTACCAAGGAAGGGAGAAGAGATGATTGTAATTTCAACACCAAATTTTTTGAATCTTTATTGTTTGTTGTTTTTTTGACTGGGGTTTTCTTAAGATTTGATTATTTCTCTTTTTTTTTGGTTGTTTGCGGGGATAAGCGATTTGGTGTTGAACTTTTGTTATTTTTTTGACTAGGGTTTCATTATTTTTCAATTTTTCTATTGTTTCTAGGGATTATGGCATTCGGATAAGTGATTTGGTGTTGAATATCATTCAACAAGAAGGAAGGGGAAAGGGATAAAGGGTATTTCAACTGTTTGTTTTTATTTTTTAGTATGGTTTCATTATTTCTCAGCAATGTATTTTTTTGTAGAACTTCTCTTAATTATTGCATTTGCGCTCTTGCTATTTTTCTCATTTACGCTCTTGTTTTTAATATTTTTTTCACTTTCGTTGTTGTAGGTTGGAATTTGCACTCTTGTTATTTTTCTCATTTGCGCTCTTGCTTTTAATAATTTTTTTTGCTTATGTTGTTGTAGGTTGGAGAAGTTTGAAGTTGCGATCTTGCTTTTAATAATTTTTTTGGCTTCTATTGTTGTAGGTTGGAGAAGTTTACAGGGAATGTATTCAATGTTTTTTGGTTCTGTTGTTGTATTTTGGAGAAGTTTGCAGGAAATGTACTCAGCTGAATAAGCAATTTCAACACCAGTATAATGGATGTAATTTTCTATGATAACCCTAATTTTTCTTGGTGTTTTTTTCCTAATTTTTATTGTTGCTTTTTTAATTTTGTATTTTCTGTCCGACGGTTTTACAAAACCCTCCTGACTCTGTCTGATGATTTTATGAAACCCTCCTGGCTCTGTCCGATGGTTTTACGAAACCCTCCTGGCTCTGTTCGGTGGTTTTACGAAACCCTCCTGGCTCCGTCTGACAGTTTTATGAAATCTTATGGCTTTATCTGGTGGTTTTATGAAACCCTCTTGGCTCTTTTTAGTGGTTTATGAAACCCTCCTGGTTATATCTGATGGTTTACAAAATACCCCTGACTCTGTCTGGTGGTTTTATGAAACGCTTTTGACTCTATCTAGCAATTTCTTGAAATGCTCCTGACTTTGTTAGGCAATTTTATGAAATGCCCCTGACTCTGTTTGGTGATTTAATGAAACCCTCCTGACTCTGTCCAATGGTTTTATGATACCCTCCTAATTTTTTTAGGTAGTTTTACGATACCCAGATGATTTTGTCAGACAGTTTTACAAAACCCTCATGATTTTGTCAGGCATTTTATGAAACCCACCTGACTCTATCGAGCAGTTTTAAGAAACCCTCATGACTCTATCTGGCAATTTTATGAAACCCTTCTGACTCTGTCTGGCAGGTTATGAAACCCTCTTGACTCTGTCTGGCAATTTTACGAAACCCTCCTGACTCTGTCAGGTGGTTTACAAAACCCTCTTGACTTTGTCTGGCAGTTTTACGAAATGCTCCTGACTCTATCTGGGGGTTTTACAAAACCCACCTGACTCTGTTTGGGGATTTTACGAAACCCTCTTGTTTGGGGGTTTTACAAAACTTTTGACTCTGTCTGGGGTTTTACAAAACCTTCGACTCTATCTGGGGTTTTCCTCGACTTGAGTTATATTAAGAATTCTTTATTTCTCATCTTCAATGGTTTTATTTTCATTTTCCTTATAGGGAATGTGCTTGTTACTTAGCAACAACCATGGACAGTACGAAGCTATGTTTCTTTGTTTTATATATATATATATATATATATATATATATATATATATATATATATATATATATATATATATATATATATATATATATATATATCTGTGTGTGTGTGTGTGTGTGTGTGTGTGTGTGTGTGTGTGTTTATAGAGTTTGTTATAATCGTGATTATTATTATTTATTATTTTTATTTTTATTTTTGTTTAATATTAATGTTTTAATAATTCTTTATTATTTATGAAAGTAATGATTGTAATTGCTTCTTAATTCATGAATATTTCCTTTATTATTAAATTATTATATTTTAAAATCTAATAAATATTTTTATGTATGATTTAATCGTCACTTCATATTAATATTTTTTTGTTTACTTATTAAATATTTTATTGCATGAGTGTCTCTATAAAAATTATTTATTTATAAATATTTATAGACTGTTATAAATTGTATATCATGTTCAATGCATTTTTTCACTTATATGAAATTTCTTTTTTATAAGAATTAATAAATACATATATATTTTATATTAAATATATATTAATAAGTATTTAAATGAGTGTAACAAAAAAAAATTAATATTTTATTAATATATATTTAAGTGAATCTCTCAATTATTGTTTACATTAAATTTTTGGTAAAGTAAATGTATATATTTTGAATGTTTGTGTAAGTTATAATTTGAATTTTTTTCTTAACATCTATTGATAATCATTCAGTAATTTTTTAAATTTTATGAAAATATAGATGCTTGTTTAAATGATGCATGAATGTTATTTGTTTGTATTTTGAGCATATGACTATTTATATAGTTTATTTATATAAATGATGTATAAATGTTATTTGTTTATATTTTTAGCATATAATTTTTTATATAGTTTATTATATATGACTTTCATAACTTGAAGTTATGTTAAAAATAATTTTTTAATTTTTATGGTAAGTAATTATAATTATATTTATAATATAAATTTTTAAATGCTAGAAATTTTTTAGTATGAGTATTTGTTTAAATAATTTTTTAATTTTTATGAAGAGTAATTATAATTATATGTTGGAGAAGTTTGCAGGGAATGTATTCAGTTTTTTTTTGGTTCTGTTGTTGTAGGTTGGAGAAGTTTACAGGGAATGTACTTGGCCGAATAAGCGATTTCAACACCAGTATAATGGATCTGATTTTCTATGATAACCTTAATTTTTCTTGGTGTTTTTTTACTAATTTTTCTTGGTGTTTTTTTAATTTTGTATTTTCTATCTGACGGTTTTTCAAAACCCTCCTGACTATGTCCGACAGTTTTACAAAACCCTCCTGGCTCTGTTCGGCAGTTTTACGAAACCCTCTTGGCTATGTCTGGGGGTTTTATGAAACCCTTTGGCTCTGTCTAGCGGTTTTATGAAACCCTCCTGGCTTTGTCTAGCAGTTTATGAAACCCTCCTGGCTCTGTCTGGTGATTTACAAAATGCTCCTTACTCTGTCTGGTGGTTTTATGAAATGCTCTTGACTCTGTCCGGTGGTTTTATGAAACACTCCTAACTCTATCAGGCAATTTTAGGAAATGCTCCTGACTCTGTTCGATAGTTTTATGAAACCCTCCTGACTTTGTTTGGTAGTTTTACGATACTCTCATGATTTTGTCAGGCTATTTTACGATACCCAACTGATTCTGTCAGGCAATTTTATGAAACCCACCTGATTCTATGAGGCATTTTACGAAACCCTCCTGACTCTGTTCGATAGTTTTATGATACCCTCATGATTTTATCAAGCTATTTTATGATACCCATCTGATTCTGTTAGACGATTTTATGAAACCTACCTGATTCTATTAGGCATTTTATGAAACCCTCCTGACTCTGTCAGGTAGTTTTATGAAACCCTCATGACTCTGTCTGGCGGTTTTACGAAACCCTCCTGACTCTATCTAGCAGTTTACAAAACCATCTTGACTCTGTTTGGTGGTTTTATGAAACCCTCGTAACTCTATCAGGCAGTTTATGAAACCCTCTTGACTCTGTCTGGCGGTTTTATGAAACCCCCTGACTCTGTCTGGGGTTTTACGAAACCCTCATGACTCTGTTTGGGGATTTTATGAAACCCTCTTGTATGGGGGTTTTACAAAACTTTTGACTCTATCTGGGGTTTCACAAAACCTTCGTCTCTGTCTAGGGTTTTACAAAACCTTCGACTTTGTCTGGGGTTTTACAAAACCTTCAACTCTGTCTAAGGTTTTCCTCGACTTGAGTTATATTAAGAATTCTTTATTTCTCATCTTCTATGGTTTTATTTTCATTTTCCTTATAGGGAAAGTGCTTGTTACTTAGCAACAGCGATGGATAGTATGAAGGTATGTTTCTTTGTTATTTATATATATATATATATATATATATATATATATATATATATATATATATATATATGTTTATTATTATTATTATTATTATTATTATTATTATTTATATATTTATTTATTTATTTTTATATTTGTTTAATATTAATGTTTGAATAGTTCTTTATTATTTATGAAAGTAATGATTGTATATTAATTGTTTTGTTTTTTTTGGTTTTTTTTCTTTTCTATTTGTATAACGATATTTTATTTTTTGGCTCACTGATTCATTATTTTTTTGCTGGGTGGGATATTATATTCATTTAAATGAATTTTAAAATTAAATGAAATGTTAGATATAATTTAGATGCTTCTTACTTTATTTATTTATAAGTGAATGTTTATTCCAACATATTATGGTTTTTATTTTTTTTATTATTAAATTATTATATTTTAGAATTGAAATTATAATTTAGATGCTTCTTAATTCATATATAAAGCTGAAATTATAATTTAATTACTTCTTAATTCATGAATATTTCCTTTATTATTAAATTATTATATTTTAGAATCTAATAAATATTTTTATGTATGATTTAATCGTCACTTCATATTAATATTTTTTTGTTTACTTATTAATTATTTTATTGCATGAGTGTCTCTATAAAAATTATTTATTTATAAATATTTATAGACTCTTATAGATTGTATATCATGTTCAATGCATTTTTTCATTTATATGAAATTTCTTTTTTATAAGAATTAATAAATACACATATATTTTATATTAAATATATATTAATAAGTATTTAAATGAGTGTAACAAAAAAAATTAATATTTTATTAATAATATTTAAGTGAATCTCTCAATTATTGTTTACATTAAATTTTTTGTAAAGTAAATGTATATATTTTGAATGTTTGTGTAAGTTATAATTTGAATTTTTTTTTAAACATATAATTATACTGGTGTTGAAGTGACGATTAAATCATACATAAAAATATTTATTAGATTCTAAAATATAATAATTTAATAATAAAGGAAATATTCATGAATTAAGAAGCAATTAAATTATAATTTCAGTTTTATATATGAATTAAGAAGCATCTAAATTATAATTTCAGTTCTAAAATATAATAATTTAATAAATAAAATAGAAAAACCATAATATGTTGGAATAAACATTCACTTATAAATAAATAAAGTAAGAAGCATCTATTTTAGTAAGAAGTAATAAAGTAACAAAAAAAATTAATTTTTTATTAACATATATTTTAGTTAATCTCTCAATTATTGTTTACATTAAATTTTTTGTAAAGTAAATGTATATATTTTGAATGTTTGTGTAAGTTATAATTTGTATTTTTTTTTAACATGTATTGATTATCATTCAGGAATTTTATAAATTTTATGAAAATATAGATGCTTGTTTAAATGATGCATGAATGTTATTTGTTTGTATTTTGAGCATATGACTATTTTTATAGTTTATTTATATAAATGATGTATAAATGTTATTTGTTTGTATTTTTAGCATATAATTATTTATATAGTTTATTATATATGACTTTCATAACTTGAAGTTATTTTAAAAATAAGTTTTTAATTTTTATGATAAGTAATTATAATTATATTTATAATATAAATTTTTAAATGCTAGAAAATGTTTAGTATGAGTATTTGTTTAAATAATTTTTTAATTTTTATGAAGAGTAATTATAATTATATGTTGGAGAAGTTTGCAGGGATGTATTCAATTTTTTTTTGTTCTATTGTTGTAGGTTGTAGAAGTTTGCAGGGAATGTACTCAGTCGAATAAGTGATTTCTTCGGTCGTTTGCAGGGATAATGGTGTCCTTTGGTTTGGTGTTGAATCTCCTTCAACAAGAAGGAAGGGGGAAGGGATAATGGCGTTAGGGTAAGCTAATTGATGTTGAATCTCCCTTCAACAGCAAGGAAGGGAGAAGAGATGATTGTAATTTCAACACGAAAATTTTTGAATCTTTATTATTTGTTATTTTTTTTACTAGGGTTTTATTAAGATTTGATTATTTCTCTCTTTTTTTTTGGTTGTTTGTGGGGATAAGCGATTTGGTGTTGAACTTTTGTTATTTTTTTTACTAGGGTTTCATTATTTTTCAATTTTTATATTGTTTCCAGGGATTATGACATTCGGATAAGTGATTTGGTGTTGAATCTCATTCAACAAGAAGGAAGGGGAAAGCGATAATGGGTATTTCAATTATTTGTTTTTATTTTTGAGTAGGGTTTCATTATTTCTCAGTAATGTATTTTTCTGCAGCACTTCTCTCAATTATTGCATTTGCGCTCTTGTTATTTTTCTCATTTGCGCTCTTATTTTTAATATTTTTTTTCGCTTTTGTTGTTGTTGTTTAGAATTTGCACTTTTGCTATTTTTCTCATTTGCACTCTTGTTTTTAATAGTTTTTTTGGCTTATGTTGTTGTAGGGTGGAGAAGTTTGTAGTTGTGCTCTTGCTTTTAATAATTTTTTTGGCTTCTGTTGTTGTAGGTTGGAGAAGTTTGCAGGGAATGTATTCAATTTTTTTTGGTTCTGTTGTTGAAGGTTGGAGAAGTTTGTAGGAAATGTACTCAGCTGAATAAGCATTTTCAACACCAGTATAATGGATCTGATTTTCTATGATAACCCTAATTTTTCTTGGTGTTTTTTTTAATTTTGTATTTTTTGTCTGGCGGTTTTACAAAACCCTCCTGACTCTATCCAACAATTTTACGAAACCCTCCTCGCTATATCTGATAGTTTTACGAAACGCTCGTGGCTCTGTCTGGTAGTTTTATGAAACCCTCCTGGCTCTATCTAGCAATTTTATGAAATCTTGTGGCTCTATCTGGCAGTTTTATGAAACCCTCCTAGCTCTATTCGGTGGTTTACGAAACCCTCCTGGTTTTTTTTATGGTTTACAAAATGCCCCTGACTCTATCTGGTGCTTTTATGAAACGCTCTTGACTCTGTTTGGTAGTTTTATGAAATGCTTCTAATTCTGTCAGGTAGTTTTATGAAACACCCCTGACTCTGTCTGATGATTTTATGAAACCCTCCTGACTCTGTCCAACAGTTTTACGATACCCTCCTGATTCTGTCAGGTGGTTTTACGATACCCAGCTAATTCTGTTAGATAGTTTTATGAAACCCTCCTAATTATGTCAGGGATTTTATGAAACCCTCTTGACTCTGTCGGGCAGTTTTACGATACCCTCTTGACTCTGTCTGGCAGTTTTATGAAACCCTCCTGACTCTGTCTGGCAGTTTATGAAACCCTCTTGACTATGTCTGGCAGTTTTACGAAACCCTCCTAACTCTGTCAGGTGGTTTACAAAACCCTCATGACTTTGTCTGGCAGTTTTACAAAACCCTCCTGACTCTATCTGGGGGTTTTATGAAACCCTCCTGACTCTGTCTGGGGATTTTTAGAAACCCTCTTGTTTGGGGGTTTTGGAAAACTTTCGACTCTGTCTAGGGTTTTATAAAACCTTCGACTCTATCTGGGGTTTTCCTTGACTTGAGTTATATTAATAATTCTTTATTTCTCATCTTCTATGGTTTTATTTTCATTTTCCTTACAGGGAATGTGCTTGTTACTTAGCAACAACCATGGACAGTATGAAGGTATGTTTCTTTGTTATATTTTATATATATATATAGAATTTGTTATAATCGTGATTATTTTTATTTTTGTTTAATATTAATGTTTGAATAGTTCTTTATTATTTATGAAATTAATGATTGTATATTAATTATGATTTTTTTTTTGGTTTTTTTCTTTTCTATTTGTATAACGATGTTTTATTTTTTGGCTCGCTGATTCATTATTTTTTTGCTGGGTGGGATAATATATTCATTTAAATGAATTTTAAAATTAAATGAAATGTTAGATATAATTTAGATGCTTCTTACTTTATTTATTTATAAGTGAATGTTTATTCCAACATATTATGGTTTTTCTATTTTATTTATTAAATTATTATATTTTAGAACTAAAATTATAATTTAGATGCTTCTTAATTCATATATAAAACTGAAATTATAATTTAATTGCTTCTTAATTCATGAATATTTCCTTTATTATTAAATTATTATATTTTAGAATCTAATAAATATCTTTATGTATGATTTAATCGTCACTTCATATTAATATTTTTTGTTTACTTATTAATTATTTTATTGCACGAGTGTCTCTATAAAAATTATTTATTTATAAATATTTATACTCTTATAAATTGTATATCATGTTCAATGCATTTTTTCATTTATATGAATTTTTTTTATAAGAATTAATAAATACATATATATATTATATTAAATATATATTAATAAGTATTTAAATGAGTGTAACAAAAAAAAATATATATTTTATTAATATATATTTAAGTAAATCTCTCAATTATTGTTTACATTAATTTTTTTGTAAAGTAAATGTATATATTTTGAACGTTTGTGTAAGTCATAATTTGAAATTTTTTTTAACATGTATTCATTATCATTCAGTAATTTTTAAAATTTTATGAAAATATAGATGCTTGTTTAAATGATGCATGCATGTTATTTGTTTGTATTTTGAGCATATGACTATTTATATAGTTTATTTATATAAATGATGTATAAATGTTATTTGTTTATATTTTTAGCATATAATTATTTATATAGTTTATTATATATGACTTTCATAACTTGAAGTTATGTTAAAAATAATTTTTTAATTTTTATGATAAGTAATTATAATTATATTTATAATATAAATTTTTAAATGTTAGAAAATTTTTAATATGAGTATTTGTTTAAATAATTTTTTAATTTTTATGAAGAGTAATTATAATTATATGTTGGAGAAGTTTGCAAGGAATGTGTTCAATTTTTTTTGGTTATATTGTTGTAGGTTAGAGAAGTTTGCAGGGAATGTACGTGGCTAAATAAGTGATTTCAACACCAATATAATGGATATGATTTTCTATGATAACCTTAATTTTTCTTGGTGTTTTTTTACTAATTTTTCTTGGTGTTTTTTTAATTTTGTTTTTTTTGTCTGACGGTTTTATAAAACCCTCCTGACTCTGTCCGATGATTTTACGAAACCCTCCTGGCTCTGTCTGGTTGTTTTACGAAACCCTCTTGGCTCTGTCTGATAGTTTTACGAAACCCTCCTGGCTATGTTTGATGGTTTTATGAAACCCTCTGGCTCTATCCAACAGTGTTATGAAACCCTCCTGGCTCTGTCTGGCGGTTTATGAAACCCTCCTGGCTCTGTCCAGCGATTTACAAAATGCTCCTGACTCTGTCTAGTGGTTTTACAAAACACTCTTGACTCTGTTTGGTGGTTTTATGAAACACTCCTTACTCTGTCAAGCAGTTTTACGAAATGCTCCTGACTCTGTCCGATAGTTTTATGAAATCCTCTTGACTCTGTCCAACAGTTTTATGATACCCTCCTGATTTTGTCAGTCTATTTTACGATACCCAGTTGATTCTGTCAGGCGATTTTATGAAACCCACCTGATTCTATCAGGCATTTTACGAAACCCTCCTAACTTTGTCGGGCAATTTTATGAAACCCTCGTGTCTCTATCTGGAAGTTTTATGAAACCCTCCTGACTCTATTTGGCAATTTACAAAACTCTCTTGACTATGTTTGGCAGTTTTACGAAACCCTCCTAACTCTATCGGGTAGTTTATGAAACCCTCTTGACTCTCTCTGGTGGTTTTATGAAACCCCCTGACTCTGTCTGGGGTTTTACGAGACCCTCCTGACTCTATTTGGGGATTTTATGAAACCCTCTTGTCTGGGGGTTTTACAAAACTTTCGACTCTGTCTGGGGTTTTACAAAACCTTCGACTTTGTCTAGGGTTTTACAAAACCTTCGACTTTGTCTGGGGTTTTACAAAACCTTCAACTCTGTCTGAGGTTTTCCTCGACTTGAGTTATATTAAGAATTCTTTATTTCTCATCTTCTATGGTTTAATTTTCATTTTCCTTACAGGGAATGTGCTTGTTACTTAGCAACATCCATGGACAGTACGAAGGTATATTATTATTATTATTATTATTATTATTATTATTATTATTATTATTATTATTATTATTATTATTATTATTATTATTATTATTGTTGTTGTTGTTGTTGTTATTGTTATTATTATTATTTATTTTTATTTTTATTTTTGTTTAATATTAATGTTTGTATAGTTCTTTATTATTTATGAAAGTAATGATTGTATATTGATTGTTTTGTTTTTTTCGGTTTTTTTTTCTTTTCTATTTGTATAACGATATTTTATTTTTTGGCTCACTTATTCATTATTTTTTTGCTGGGTGGATAATATATTCATTTAAATGAATTTTAAAATTAAATGAAATGTTAGATATAATTTAAATGCTTCTTACTTTTTTTATTTAGAAGTGAATGTTTATTCCAACATATTATGGTTTTTATTTTTTTTATTATTAAATTACTATATTTTAGAATTGAAATTATAATTTAGATGCTTCTTAATTCATTTTAAAAACTGAAATTATAATTTAATTGCTTCTTAATTCATGAATATTTCCTTTATTATTAAATTATTATATTTTAGAATCTAATAAATATTTTTATGTATGATTTAATCGTCACTTCATATTAATATTTTTTTGTTTACTTATTAAATATTTTATTGCACGAGTGTCTCTATAAAAATTATTTATTTATAAATATTTGTAGACTCTTATAAATTGTATATCATATTCAATGCATTTTTTCACTTATATGAAATTTCTTTTTTATAAGAATTAACAAATACACATATATTTTATATTAAATATATATTAATAAGTATTTAAATGAGTGTAACAAAAAAAAATTAATATTTTATTAATATATATTTAAGTGAATCTCTCAATTATTGTTTATATTAAATTTTTGGTAAAGTAAATGTATATATTTTGAATGTTTGTGTAAGTTATAATTTGAAAATTTTTTTTAACATGTATTGATTATCATTCAGTAATTTTATAAATTTTATGAAAATATAGATTCTTGTTTAAATGATGCATGAATGTTATTTGTTTGTATTTTGAGCATATGACTATTTATATAGTTTATTTATATAAATGATGTATAAATGTTTTTTGTTTATATTTTTAGCATATAATTATTTATATAGTTTATTATATATGACTTTCATAACTTGAAGTTATGTTAAAAATAATTTTTTAATTTTTATGGTAAGTAATTATAATTATATTTATAATATAAATTTTTAAATGCTAGAAATTTTTTAGTATGAGTATTTGTTTAAATATTTTTTTAATTTTTATGAAGAGTAATTATAATTATATGTTGGAGAAGTTTGCAGGGAATGTATTCAGTTTTTTTTGGTTCTGTTGTTGTAGGTTGGAGAAGTTTGCAGGGAATGTACTTGGCCGAATAAGCGATTTCAACACCAGTATAATGGATCTGATTTTCTATGATAACCTTAATTTTTCTTGGTGTTTTTTTACTAATTTTTCTTGGTGTTTTTTTAATTTTGTATTTTCGATCCGATGATTTTACAAAACCCTCCTGACTCTGTCCAGCAGTTTTACAAAACCCTCCTGGCTCTGTTCAGCAGTTTTACGAAACCCTCTTGGCTATGTCTGGTGGTTTTATGAAACCCTTTGGCTCTGTCCAGCGGTTTTATGAAACCCTCCTGGCTTTGTCTGGCAGTTTATGAAACCCTCCTGGCTCTGTCTGGTGATTTACAAAATGCTCCTGACTCTGTCTGGTGGTTTTATGAAACGCTCTTGACTTTGTTCGGTGGTTTTATGAAACACTCCTGACTCTGTCAGGCAATTTTAGGAAATGCTCCTGACTCTGTCTGATAGTTTTATGAAACCCTCTTAAGTCTGTCTGGTAGTTTTACGATACCCTCATGATTTTGTCAGGCTATTTTACGATACCCAACTGATTCTGTCAGGCAATTTTATGAAACCCACCTGATTCTATGAGGAATTTTACGAAACCCTCCTGACTCTGTCTGGCAGTTTTATGATACCTTCTTGATTTTGTCAGGCTATTTTACGATACCCAGCTGATTTTGTCAGGCAATTTTATGAAACCCACCTGATTCTATTAGGCATTTTATGAAACCCTCCTGACTCTGTCAGGTAGTTTTATGAAACCCTCATGACTTTGTCTGGCGGTTTTACGAAACCCTCCTGACTCTATCTAGTAGTTTACAAAACCATCTTGACTCTATTTGGCGGTTTTATGAAACCCTCCTAACTCTATCAGGCAGTTTACGAAACTCTCTTGACTCTGTCTGGGGGTTTTATGAAACCCCCTGACTCTGTCTGGGGTTTTACGAAACCCTCCTGACTCTGTTTGGGGATTTTACGAAACCCTCTTGTCTTGGGGTTTTACAAAACTTTTGACTCTTACAAAACCTTCAACTTTGTCTGGGGTTTTACAAAATCATCAACTCTGTCTGAGGTTTTCCTAGACTTTAGTTATATTAAGAATTCTTTATTTCTCATCTTCTATGGCTTTATTTTCATTTTCCTTATAGGGAAAGTGCTTGTTACTTAGCAACAGCCATGGATAGTACGAAGGTATGTTTCTTTGTTATATATATATATATATATATATATATATATATATATATATATATATATATATATATATATATGTTGTTGTTATTATTATTATTATTATTATTATTATTATTATTATTATTATTATTATTATTATAATATTATTTTATTTTATTTATTTTTTATTATTATTATTATTTATTTATTTATTTTTATATTTGTTTAATATTAATGTTTGAATAGTTCTTTATTATTTATGAAAGTAATGATTGTATATTAATTGCTTTGTTTTTTTTGGTTTTTTTTTTTTCTTTACTATTTGTATAACTATATTTTATTTTTTGGCTCACTGATTCATTATTTTTTTGCTGGGTGGGATATTATATTCATTTAAATGAATTTTAAAATTAAATGAAATGTTAGATATAATTTAGATGCTTCTTACTTTATTTATTTATAAGTGAATGTTTATTCCAACATATTATGGTTTTTATTTTTTTATTATTAAGTTATTATATTTTAGAGTTGAAATTATAATTTAGATGCTTCTTAATTCATATATAAAGCTGAAATTATAATTTAATTGCTTTTTAATTCATGAATATTTCCTTTATTATTAAATTATTATATTTTAGAATCTAATAAATATTTTTATGTATGATTTAATCATCACTTCATATTAATATTTTTTTGTTTACTTATTAATTATTTTATTGCATGAGTGTCTCTAGAAAAATTATTTATTTATAAATGTTTATAGACTCTTATAAATTGTATATCATGTTCAATGCATTTTTTCATTTATTTGAAATTTCTTTTTTATAAGAATAAATAAATACACATATATTTTATATTAAATAAATATTAATAAGTATTTAAATGAGCGTAAAAAAAAAAATTAATATTTTATTAATATTATTTAAGTGAATCTCTCAATTATTGTTTACATTAAATTTTTTGTAAAGTAAATGTATATATTTTGAATGTTTGTGTAAGTTATAATTTGAATTTTTTTTTAACATGTATTGATTATCATTCAGTAATTTTTTAAATTTTATGAAAATATAGATGCTTGTTTAAATGATGCATGAATGTTATTTGTTTGTATTTTGAGCATATGACTATTTATATAGTTTATTTATATAAATGATGTATAAATGTTATTTGTTTGTATTTTTAGCATATAATTATTTATATAGTTTATTATATATGACTTTCATAACTTGAAGTTATGTTAAAAATATTTTTTTAATTTTTATGATAAGTAATTATAATTATATTTATAATATATATTTTTAAGTGCTAGAAAATGTTTAGTATGAGTGTTTGTTTAAATAATTTTTTAATGTTTATGAAGAGTAATTATAATTATATGTTGGAGAAGTTTGCAGGGATGTATTCAGTTTTTTTTGGTTCTGTTGTTGTAGGTTGGAGAAGTTTGCAGGGAATGTACTCAGTCGAATAAGTGATTTCTTTGGTCATTTGTAGGGATAATGGCATCCTTTGGTTTGGTGTTGAATCTCCTTCAACAGGAAGGAAGGGGGAAGGGATAATGGCATTAGCGTAAGCTAATTGATGTTGAATCTCCCTTCATTAACAAGGAAGGGAGAAGAGATGATTGTAATTTCAACACCAATTTTTTTGAATCTTTATTGTTTGTTATTTTTTTGACTAGGGTTTTATTAAGATTTGATTATTTCTCTTTTTTTTGGTTGTTTGCCGGGATAAGCGATTTGGTGTTGAACTTTTGTTATTTTTTTGACTAGGGTTTCATTATTTTTCATTTTTTCTATTGTTTCCAGGGATTATGGCATTTGGATAAGTGATTTGGTGTTGAATCTCATTCAACAAGAAGGGGAAAGGGATAAAGGGTATTTCAACTGTTTGTTTTTATTTTTGAGTAGGGTTTCATTATTTCTCAGCAATTTATTTTTTTGCAGCACTTCTCTTAATTATTGCATTTGCGCTCTTGCTATTTTTCTCATTTGCGCTCTTGTTTTTAATATTTTTTTCACTTTCGTTGTTGTAGGTTGGAATTTGCACTCCTGTTATTTTTCTCATTTGTGCTCTTGCTTTTAATAGTTTTTTTGGCTTATGTTGTTGTAGGTTGGAGAAGTTGGAAGTTGCGCTCTTGCTTTTAATAATTTTTTTGGCTTTTGTTGTTGTAGGTTGGAGAAGTTTGCAGGAAATGTACTGAGCTAAATAAGCGATTTCAACACCAGTATAATGGATGTAATTTTCTATGATAACCCTAATTTTTCTTGGTGTTTTTTACTAATTTTTATTGGTGTTTTTTAAATTTTGTATTTTTTGTCGGACGGTTTTACAAAACCCTCCTGACTCTATCTGACGATTTTATGAAACCCTCCTGGCTCTGTCCGGTGGTTTTACGAAACCCTCCTGGCTCTGTTCGGTGGTTTTACGAAACCCTCCTAGCTCTGTCTGACAGTTTTATGAAATCCTATGGCTTTATATGGCAGTTTTATGAAACCCTCTTGGCTCTGTTCGGTGGTTTATGAAACCCTCCTGGTTCTATCGGATGGTTTGCAAAATGCCCCTGACTCTGTCTGGTGGTTTTATGAAACGCTCTTGACTCTGTGTAGCGGTTTCATGAAATGCTCCTGACTCTGTTAGTCAATTTTATGAAATGCCCCTGACTCTGTTTAGTGATTTTATGAAACCCTCTTGACTCTGTCCAGCGGTTTTACGATACCCTCCTGATTTTTTTAGGCAGTTTTAAGATACCCAGCTGATTTTGTCAGACGATTTTACTAAACCCTCATGATTTTGTAAGGCATTTTATGAAACCCTCCTGACTCTATCGGGCGGTTTCAAGAAACCCTTCTGACTCTATCTGGAAATTTTATGAAACCCTCCTGACTTTGTCTGGAAGTTTATGAAACCCTCTTGACTTTGTCTGGCGGTTTTACGAAACCCTCCTGACTCTGTCAGGTGGTTTACAAAACCCTCTTGACTTTGTCTGGCAGTTTTACGAAATGCTCCTGACTCTATCTGGGGGTTTTACAAAACCCTCCTGACTCTGTCTGGGGATTTTACAAAACCCTCTTGTTTGGGGGTTTTACAAAACTTTTTACTCTGTCTGGGGTTTTACAAAACCTTCGACTCTATCTGGGGTTTTCCTCGACTTGAGTTATATTAAGAATTCTTTATTTCTCATCTTCAATGGTTTTATTTTCATTTTCCTTACAAGGAATGTGCTTGTTACTTAGCAACAACCATGGACAGTACGAAGGTATGTTGCTTTGTTATATATATATATATATATATATATATATATATATATATATATATATATATATATATATATATATATATATATATATATATATGTATGTATGTATGTATGTGTGTTTATAGAGTTTGTTATAATCGTGATTATTATTATTATTTTTTATTTTTATTTTTATTTTTGTTTAATATTAATGTTTTAATAGTTCTTTATTATTTATTAAAGTAATGATTGTATATTAACTATTTTGTTTTTTTTGGTTTTTTTTCTTTTCTATTTGTATAACAATATTTTATTTTTTGGCTTGCTTATTCATTATTTTTTTGCTGGGTGGGATAATATATTCATTTAAATGAATTTTAAAATTAAATGAAATGTTAGATATAATTTAGATGCTTCTTACTTTATTTATTTATAAGTGAATGTTTATTCCAACATATTATGGTTTTTATTTTTTTATTATTAAATTATTACATTTTAGAACTAAAATTATAATTTAGGTGCTTCTTAATTCATATATAAAACTGAAATTATAATTTAGTTGCTTCTTAATTCATGAATATTTCCTTTATTATTAAATTATTATATTTTAGAAACTAATAAATATTTTTATGTATGATTTAATCGTCACTTCTTATTAATATTTTTTTGTTTACTTATTAATTATTTTATTGCAAGAGTGTCTATATAAAAATTATTTATTTATAAATATTTATACTCTTATAAATTGTATATCATGTTCAATGCATTTTTTCATTTACATGATTTTTTTTTGGTATAAGAATTAATAAATACACATATATTTTATATTAAATATATATTAATAAGTACTTAAATGAGTGTAACAAAAAAAATTAATATATATTTAAGTAAATCTCTCAATTATTGTTTACATTAAATTTTTTGTAAAGTAAATTTATATATTTTGAACATTTGTGTAAGTTATAATTTGAATTTTTTTTTTAACATGTATTGATTATCATTCAGTAATTTTTTAAATTTTTTGAAAGTATAGATGCTTGTTTAAATGATGCATGAATGTTATTTGTTTGTATTTTGAGCATATGACTATTTATATAGTTTATTTATATAAATGATTTATAAATGTTATTTGTTTATATTTTTAGCATATAATTATTTATATAGTTTATTATATATGACTTTCATAACTTGAAGTTATGTTAAAAATAATTTTTTAATTTTTATGATAAGTAATTATAATTATATTTATAATATAAATTTTTAAATGCTAGAAAATTTTTAGTATGAGTATTTGTTTAAATAATTTTTTAATTTTTATGAAGAGTAATTATAATTATATGTTGGAGAAGTTTGTGGGGAATGTATTCAATTTTTTTTGGTTCTATTGTTGTAGGTTGGAGAAGTTTGCAGGGAATGTACTTGGCCGAATAAGCGATTTCAACACCAGTATAATGGATCTGAGTTTCTATGATAACCTTAATTTTTCTTGGTGTTTTTTTACTAATTTTTCTTGGTGTTTTCTTAATTTTGTATTTTCTATCCGACGATTTTACAAAACCCTCCTAACTCTGTCTGATGGTTTTACGAAACCCTCCTGGCTCTGTCTAGTGGTTTTACGAAACCCTCCTGGCTATGTCTGGTGGTTTTATGAAATCCTCTGGCTCTATCCAACAGTTTTATGAAACCCTCATGGCTTTGTCTGGCTGTTTACGAA
Source organism: Torreya grandis (assembly GCA_037957365.1). Lineage (NCBI taxonomy): Eukaryota > Viridiplantae > Streptophyta > Pinopsida > Cupressales > Taxaceae > Torreya > Torreya grandis. Next base: position 2,545,917 of record JARHVA010001654.1, read on the forward strand.
ACCCTCCTGGCTCTATCTGGTGATTTATGAAATGCTCCTGACTCTGTCTGGTGGTTTTACAAAACGCTCCTGACTCTGTCTGGCAATTTTATGAAAAACTCTTGATTTTGTCAGGTGGTTTTATGAAATGCTCCTGACTTTGCCTGATAGTTTTATGAAACCCTCTTGACTCTGTCCAACAGTTTTACGATACCCTCCTAATTTTGTCAGGCTATTTTACGATACTCAACTGATTCTGTTGAGGGATTTTACGAAACCCACTTATTTCTATCAGGCATTTTATGAAACCTTCCTGACTCTGTTATGCAGTTTTATGAAACTCTCCTGACTCTATTTGGTGGTTTTACGAAACCCTCCTGACTCTATCTGGTAGTTTACAAAACCCTCTTGACTCTATTTGGCAGTTTTATGAAACCCTCCTAACTCTGTCGGGTAGTTTAGGAAACCCTCTTGACTCTGTCTGGCAGTTTTATGAAACCCCCTGACTCTGTCTGGGGTTTTACAAAACCCTCCTGACTCTATTTGGGGATTTTACGAAACCCTCTTGTCTGGGGGTTTTACAAAACTTTCGAACCTATCTGGGGGTTTACAAAACCTTCAATTCTGTTTGGGGTTTTACAAAACCTTTGACTTTGTCTGGGGTTTTACAAAACCTTCAACTCTGTCTGAGGTTTTCCTCGACTTGAGTTATATTAAGAATTCTTTATTTCTCATCTTCTATGGTTTTATTTTCATTTTCCTTATAGGGAATGTGCTTGTTACTTAGCAACAGCAATGGACAGTACGAAGGTATGTTTTATTATTATTATTATTATTATTATTATTATTATTATTATTATTATTATTATTATTATTATTATTATTATTATTATTATTTATTTATTTTTATTTTTGTTTAATATTGATGTTTGAATAGTTCTTTATTATTTATGAAAGTAATGATTGTATATTAATTGTTTTGTTTTGTTTTTTTTCTTTTCTTTTCTATTTGTATGACGATATTTTATTTTTTGGCTCACTAATTCATTATTTTTTTGCTGGGTGGAATATTATATTCATTTAAATGATTTTTAAAATTAAATGAAATGTTAGATATAATTTAGATGCTTCTTACTTTATTTATTTATAAGTGAATGTATGCATGTATGTAGAGTTTGTTATAATCGTGATTATTATTATTATTTTTATTTTTGTTTAATATTAATGTTTTAATAGTTATTTATTATTTATGAAAGTAATGATTGTATATTAACTATTTTGTTTTTTTGGTTTTTTTTTTCTTTTCTATTTGTATAACAATATTTTATTTTTTGGCTCGCTTATTCATTATTTTTTTCCTAGGTGGGATAATATATTCGTTTAAATGAATTTTAAAATTAAATGAAATGTTAGATATAATTTAGATGCTTCTTACTTTATTTATTTATAAGTGAATATTTATTCCAACATATTATGGTTTTTTTTATTATTATTATTAAATTATTACATTTTAGAACTGAAATTATAATTTAGATGCTTCTAAATTCATATATAAAACTGAAATTATAATTTAATTGCTTCTTAATTCATGAATATTTCCTTTAT
>JARHVA010001654.1:2552500-2657500 GCA_037957365.1 Torreya grandis
GAGTTCTTTATTTCTCATCTTCTATGGTTTTATTTTCATTTTCCTTACAGGGAATGTGCTTGTTGCTTAGCAAGAGCCATGGATAGTACGAAGGTATGTTGTTGTTGTTGTTGTTGTTGTTGTTGTTGTTATTATTATTATTTATTTTTGTTTTTGTTTAATATTAATGTTTGTATAGTTCTTTATTATTTATGAAAGTAATGATTGTATATTAATTGTTTTATTTTTTTCCCTTTTTTTTCTTTTCTATTTGTATAATGATATTTTATTTTTTGGCTCACTGATTCATTATTTTTTGGCTTGGTGGGATAATATATTCATTTAAATGAATTTTAAAATTAAATGAAATGTTAGATATAATTTAAATGCTTCTTAATTTATTTATAAGTGAATGTTTATTCCAACATATTATGGTTTTTATTTTTTATTATTATTAAATTACTATATTTTAGAATTGAAATTATAATTTAGATGCTTCTTAATTCATTTAAAGAACTGATTAATTGCTTCTTAATTCATGAATATTTCCTTTATTATTAAATTATTATATTTTAGAATCTAATAAATATTTGTATGTATGATTTAATCGTCACTTCATATTAATATTTTTGTGTTTAATTATTAAATATTTTATTGCACGAGTGTCTCTATAAAAATTATAATTATATGTTGGAGATGTTTGCAAGGATGTATTCAATTTGTTTTGTTCTATTGTTTTAGGTTGGAGAAGTTTGCAGGGAATGTACTCTGTCGAATAAGTGATTTCTTCGGTCATTTTGGAGGGATAATGGCGTCCTTTGGTTTGGTGTTGAATCTCCCTCAACAGGAAGGAAGGGGGAAGGGATAATGGTGTTAGGGTAAGCTAATTGATGTTGAATCTCCCTTCAACAGCAAGGAAGGGAGAAGAGATGATTGTAATTTCAACACCAAAGTTTTTGAATCTTTATTGTTTGTTATTTTTTTGACTAGCGTTTTATTAAGATTTGATTATTTCTCTCTTTTTTTTTTTGGGTTCTTTGTGGGGATAAGCGATTTTGTGTTAAACTTTTATTATTTTTTTGACTAGGGTTTCATTATTTTTCAATTTTTCTATTGTTTCCAGGGATTATGGCATTCGGATAAGTGATTTGGTGCTGAATCTCATTCAACAAGAAGGAAGGGGAAAGGGATAAAGGGTATTTCAACTGTTTATTTTTATTTTTGAGTAGCATTTCATTATTTCTCACAAATGTATTTTTCTGTAGCACTTCTCTCAATTATTGCATTTGCGCTCTTGCTATTTTTCTCATTTGCGCTCTTGTTGTTTTTCTCATTTGCGCTCTTATTTTTAATATTTTTTTCGCTTTTGTTGTTGTAGGTTGGAATTTGCACTCTTGCTATTTTTCTCATTTGCACTCTTGCTTTTAATAGTTTTTTTGGCTTATGTTGTTGTAGGTTGGAGAAGTTTGCAATTGCGCTCTTGCTTTTAATAATTTTTTTGGCTTCTGTTGTTGTAGGTTGGAGAAGTTTGTAGGGAATGTATTCAGCTTATTTTTGTTTTTGTTGTTGTAGGTTGGAGAAGTTTGCAAGAAATGTACTCAGTTGAATAAGTGATTTCAACACCAGTATAATGGATATGATTTTCTATGATAACCCTAATTTTTCTTGGTGTTTTTTTTAATTTTGTATTTTTTGTCTGGCAGTTTTAAAAAACCCTCCTAACTCTATCTGATGGTTTTAAGAAACCCTCCTGGCTCTGTCTGGCAGTTTTACGAAACCCTCATGGCTCTGTCCGATAGTTTTACAAAACCCTCCTGGCTCTGTCTGGCAGTTTTATGAAATCTTGTGGCTCTATCTTGCGGTTTTATGAAACCCTCTTGGCTCTGTTTGGTGGTTTATTAAACCCTCTTGGTTCTGTTTGACGGTTTACAAAATACCCTTGACTCTATCTGGTGGTTTTATGAAATGCTCTTGACTCTGCCTGGTAGTTTTACGAAAAGCTCCTGACTCTGTCAGGCAGTTTTATGAAATGCCCCTGACTCTGTCTGGTGATTTTACGAAACCCTCCTGACTCTGTCCAGTGGTTTTACGATACCCTTCTGATTCTGTCAGGTGGTTTTACGATACCAAATTGATTCTGTTAGATGGTTTTATGAAACCCTCCTAATTGTGTCAAGCATTTTACGAAACCCTCCTGACTCTGTTAGGCAGTTTTACGAAACCCTCGTGACTCTGTCTGGCAGTTTTACAAAACCCTCCTGACTCTGTCTGGCAGTTTATGAAACCCTCTTGCCTATGTCTGGCAGTTTTATGAAACCCTCCTGACTCTCTCAGGAGGTTTACAAAACCCTCATGACTTTGTCTGGTAGTTTTACGAAACCCTCCTGGCTCTATCTGGGGGTTTTACGAAACCCTCCCGACTCTGTCTGGGGATTTTATGAAACCCTCTTGTCTGGGGGTTTTACAAAACTTTTGACTCTGTCTGGGGTTTTTATAAAACCTTCGACTCTATCTGGGGTTTTCCTCGACTTGAGTTATATTAAGAATTCTTTATTTCTCATCTTCTATGGTTTTATTTTCATTTTCCTTACAGGGAATGTGCTTGTTACTTAGCAACAACCATGGACAGTACGAAGGTATGTTTCTAAAAGAAAAAAAAACCAAAAAATACAAAATAGTTAATATACAATCATTACTTTCATAAATAATAAAGAACTATTCAAACATTATTATTAAACAAAAATAAAAATAATAATAATAATAATCACGATTATAACAAACTCTATAAACATATATATATATATATATATATATATATATATATATATATATATATATATATATATATATATATATATATATATATATATATATATATGTTTATAGAGTTTGTTATAATCGTGATTATTATTATAATTATTTTTATTTTTGTTTAATATTAATGTTTTAATAGTTCTTTATTATTTATGAAAGTAATGATTGTATATTAACTATTTTGTATTTTTTGGTTTTTTTTTCTTTTCTATTTGTATAACGATATTTTATTTTTTGGCTCGTTGATTCATTATTTTTTTGCTGGGTGGGATAATATATTCATTTAAATGAATTTTAAAATTAAATGAAATGTTAGATATAATTTAGATGCTTCTTAATTTATTTATTTATAAGTGAATGTTTATTCCAACATATTATGGTTTTTATTTTTTTATTATTAATTTTTATTTTTATTTTTAGAACTGAAATTACAATTTAGATGCTTCTTAATTCACATATAAAACTGAAACTATAATTTAATTGCTTCTTAATTCATGAATATTTCCTTTATTATTAAATTATTATATTTTAGAATCTAATAAATATTTTTATGTATGATTTAATCGTCACTTCATATTAATATTTTTTTGTTTACTCATTAATTATTTTATTGCACGAGTGTCTCTATAAAAATTATTTATTTATAAATATTTATACTCTTATAAATTGTATATCATGTTCAATGCATTTTTTCATTTATATGATTTTTTTTATAAGAATTAATAAATACACATATTTCATATTAAATATATATTAATAAGTATTTAAATGAGTGTAACAATAAAAAATTAATATTTTATCATTATATATTTAAGTAAATCTCTCAATTATTGTTTACATTAAATTTTTTGTAAAGTAAATGTATATATTTTGAACGTTTGTGTAAGTTATAATTTGAAAAAAAATTTTAACATGTATTGATTATCATTCAGTAATTTTTTAAATTTTATGAAAGTATAGATGCTTGTTTAAATGATGCATGAATGTTATTTGTTTGTATTTTGAGCATATGACTATTTATATAGTTTATTTATATAAATGATGTATAAATGTTAGTTTTTTATATTTTTAGCATATAATTATTTATATAGTTTATTATATATGACTTTCATAACTTGAAGTTATGTCAAAAATAAATTTTTAATTTTTATGGTAAGTAATTATAATTATATTTATAATATAAATTTTTAAATGCTAGAAATTTTTTAGTATGAGTATTTGTTTAAATAATTTTTTAATTTTCATGAAGAGTAATTATAATTATATGTTGGAGAAGTTTGCAGGGAATGTATTCAATTTTTTTTGGTTCTGTTGTAGGTTGGAGAAGTTTGCAGGGAATGTACTTGGCCGAATAAGCGATTTCAACACTAGTATAATGGATCTGATTTTCTATGATAACCTTAATTTTTCTTGGTGTTTTTTTACTAATTTTTCTTGGTGTTTTTTTAATTTTGTATTTTCTGTCCGACGGTTTTACAAAACCCTCCTAACTCTATCCAGCAGTTTTATAAAACCCTCCTGGCTCTGTCCGGTAGTTTTATGAAACCCTCCTGGCTATCTCCGGTGGTTTTATGAAACCCTCTGGCTCTGTCCAGTAGTTTTATGAAACCCTCCTGGCTTTATCCGACAGTTTATGAAACCCTCCTGGCTCTGTCTGGTGATTTACAAAATGCTCCTGACTCTGTCTGGTGGTTTTATGAAATGCTCTTGACTCTATGCAGTGGTTTTATGAAACAGTCATTACTCTGTCAGGCAATTTTAGGAAATGCTCCTGACTCTGTCTGATAGTTTTATGAAACCCTCCTGACTCTGTCTGGCAGTTTTACGATACCCTCATGATTTTGTCAGGCTATTTTAGGATACCCAACTGATTCTGTCGGGCAATTTTATGAAACCCACCTGATTTTATCAGGCATTTTACAAAACCCTCCTGACTCTGTCCGATAGTTTTATGATACCCTCCTGATTTTGTCAGGGTATTTTACGATACCCAACTGATTCTATTAGGTGATTTTATGAAACCCACCTGATTCTATTAGGCATTTTACAAAACCCTCTTGACTCTGTCAGGTAGTTTTATGAAACCCTCGTGACTTTGTCTGGCGGTTTTACGAAACCCTCCTGACTCTATCTGGCAGTTTACAAAACCATCTTGACTCTGTTTGGCAGTTTTATGAAACCCTCCTAACTCTATCAGGTAGTTTACGAAACCCTCTTGACTCTGTCTGGCGGTTTTATGAAACCCCCTGACTCTTTCTGGGGTTTTAAGAAACCCTCCTGACTCTGTTTGGCGATTTTACGAAACCCTCTTGTCTGGGGGTTTTACAAAACTTTTGACTCTATCTGGGCTTTTACAAAACCTTCGACTCTGTCTGGGGTTTTACAAAACCTTCGACTTTGTCTGGGTTTTTACAAAACCTTCAACTCTGTCTAAGGTTTTCCTCGACTGGAGTTATATTAAGAATTCTTTATTTCTCATCTTCTATGGTTTTATTTTCATTTTGCTTACATGGAAAGTGCTTGTTACTTAACAACAGCCATGGACAGTACGAAGGTATGTTTCTTTGTTATATATATATATATATATATGTGTGTGTGTGTGTGTGTGTGTGTGTGTGTGTGTGTGTGTGTGTGTGTGTGTGTGTGTGTGTGTGTGTTGTTTATTATTATTATTATTATTATTATTATTATTATTATTATTATTATTATTATTATTATTATTTATTTATTTATTTATTTTTATATTTGTTTAATATTAATGTTTGAATAGTTCTTTATTATTTATGAAAGTAATGATTGCATATTAATTGTTTTGTTTCTTTTTGCTTTTTTTTCTTTTCTATTTGTATAACAATATTTTATTTTTTGGCTCACTGATTCATTATTTTTTTGCTGGGTGGGATATTATATTCATTTAAATGAATTTTAAAATTAAATGAAATGTTAAATATAATTTAGATGCTTCTTACTTTATTTATTTATAAGTGAATGTTTATTCCAACATATTATGGTTTTTAATTTTTTTATTATTAAATTATTATATTTTAGAATTGAAATTATAATTTAGATGCTTTTTAATTCATATATAAAGCTGAAATTATAATTTAATTGCTTCTAAATTCATGAATATTTCCTTTATTATTAAATTATTATATTTTAGAATCTAATAAATATTTTTATGTATGATTTAATCGTCACTTCATATTAATATTTTTTTGTTTACTTATTAATTATTTTATTGCACGAGTGTCTCTAGAAAAATTATTTATTTATAAATGTTTATAGACTCTTAAAAATTGTATATCATGTTCAATGCATTTTTTCATTTATATGAAATTTTTTTTTTATAACAATAAATAAATACACATATATTTTATATTAAATATATATTAAAAAGTATTTAAATGAGTGTAACAAAAAAAATTAATATTTTATTAATAATATTTAAGTGAATCTCTCAATTATTGTTTACATTAAATTTTTTGTAAAGTAAATGTATGTATTTTGAATGTTTGTGTAAGTTATAATTTGATTTTTTTTTTAACATGTAATGATTATCATTCAGTAATTTTTTAAATTTTATGAAAATATAGATGCTTGTTTAAATGATGCATGAATGTTATTTGTTTGTATTTTGAGCATATGACTATTTATATAGTTTATTTATATAAATGATGTATAAATGTTATTTGTTTGTATTTTTAGCATATAATTATTTATATAATTTATTATATATGACTTTCATAATTTGAAGTTATGTTAAAAATAATTTTTTAATTTTTATGATAAGTAATTATAATTATATTTATAATATATATTTTTAAATGCTAGAAAATGTTTAGTATGAGTGTTTGTTTAAAGAATTTTTTAATGTTTATGAAAAGTAATTATAATTATATGTTGGAGAAGTTTGCAGGGATGTATTCAGTTTTTTTTGGTTCTGTTGTTGTAGGTCGGAGAAGTTTGTAGGGAATGTACTCAGTCGAATAAGTGATTTCTTTGGTCGTTTGTAGGGATAATGGCGTCCTTTGGTTTGGTGTTGAATCTCCTTCAACAGGAAGGAAGGGGGAAAGGATAATGGCGTTAGGGTAAGCTAATTGATGTTGAATCTCCCTTCATTAACAAGGAAGGGAGAAGAGATGACTGTAATTTCAACACCAAAATTTTTGAATCTTTATTGTTTGTTATTTTTTTGACTAGGGTTTTATTAAGATTTGATTATTTCTCTTTTTTTTGGTTGTTTGCCGGGATAAGCGATTTGGTGTTGAACTTTTGTTATTTTTTTGACTAGGGTTTCATTATTTTTCAATTTTTCTATTGTTTCCAGGGATTATGGCATTCGGATAAGTGATTTGGTGTTGAATCTCATTCAACAAGAAGGAAGGGGAAAGGGATAAAGGGTATTTCAACTGTTTGTTTTTATTTTTTAGTAGGGTTTCATTATTTCTCAGCAATGTATTTTTTTGTAGCACTTCTCTTAATTATTGCATTTGCGCTCTTGCTATTTTTCTCATTTGCGCTCTTGTTTTTAATTTTTTTTTTCAGTTTCGTTGTTGTAGGTTGGAATTTGCACTCTTGCTATTTTTCTCATTTGCGCTCTTGCTTTTAATAGTTTTTTTTGGCTTATGTTGTTGTAGGTTGGAGAAGTTTGAAGTTGCGCTTTTGCTTTTAATAATTTTCTTGGCTTCTGTTGTTGTAGGTTGGAGAAGTTTGCAGGGAATGTATTCAATTTTTTTTGGTTCTGTTGTTGTAGGTTGGAGAAGTTTGCAGGAAATGTACTTAGCTGAATAAGCGATTTCAACACCAGTATAATGGATGTAATTTTCTATGATAACCCTAATTTTTCTTGGTGTTTTTTTACTAATTTTTATTGGTGTTTTTATAATTTTGTATTTTCTGTCCGGCGGTTTTACAAAACCCTCCTGACTCTGTCTGACGATTTTATGAAACCCTTCTAGCTCTGTCCAATGGTTTTACGAAACCCTCCTGGCTCTGTTCGGTGGTTTTACGAAACCCTCCTCGCTATGTCTGATGATTTTATGAAATCCTGTTGCTTTATCTAGCGGTTTTATGAAACCCTCCTGGCTCTATTTCATGGTTTATGAAGCCCTCCTAGTTCTATCTGATGGTTTACAAAATACCCCTGACTCTGTCTGGTGGTTTTATGAAGCGCTCTTGACTCTGTCTAGTAGTTTCATGAAATGCTCCTGACTCTGTTAGGCAATTTTATGAAATGCCCTTGACTCTGTCTGGTGATTTTATGAAACCCTCCTGACTCTGTCCAGCAGTTTTATGATACCCTCCTGATTTTGTCAGGTAGTTTTATGATACCCAGTTGATTTTGTCAGACGGTTTTACGAAACCCTCATGATTTTGTCAAGCATTTTAAGAAACCCTCCTAACTCTATCGAGCGGTTTTAAGAAACCCTCATGACTCTATTTGGAAATTTTACGAAACCCTCCTGACTCTGTTTGGCAGTTTATGAAACCCTCTTGACTCTGTTTGGCAGTTTTACGAAACCCTCCTGACTCTGTCAGGGGGTTTACAAAACCCTATTGACTTTGTCTGGCAGTTTTACGAAACACTCCTGACTCTATCTGGGGGTTTTACAAAGCCCTCCTGACTCTGTCTGGGGATTTTACGAAACCCTCTTGTTTGGGGGTTTTACAAAACTTTTGACTCTGCCTGGGAGTTTATGAAACCTTCGACTCTATCTGGGGTTTTCCTTGACTTGAGTTATATTAAGAATTCTTTATTTCTCATTTTCTATGGTTTTATTTTCTTTTTCCTTACAGGGAATGTGCTTGTTACTTAGCAACAACCATGGACAGTACGAAGGTATGTTTCTTTGTTATATATATATATATATATATATATATATATATATATATATATATATATATATATATATATAATCATGATTATTTTTATTTTTATTTTTATTTTTGTTTAATATTAATGTTTTAATAGTTCTTTATTATTTATGAAGGTAATGATTGTATATTAATTATTTTGTTTTTTTTGGTTTTTTTTTCTTTTCTATATGTATAACAATATTTTTTTTTTTGGCTCGCTTATTCATTATTGTTTTGCTGGGTGGGATAATATATTCATTTAAATGAATTTTAAAATTAAATGAAATGTTAGATATAATTTAGATGCTTCTTACTTTATTTATTTATAAGTGAATTTTTATTCCAACATATTATGGTTTTTATTTTTTTTAATTAAATTATTATATTTTAGAACTGAAATTATAATTTAGATACTTCTTAATTCATATATAAAACTGAAATTATAATTTAATTGCTTCTTAATTCATGAATATTTCCTTTATGATTAAATTATTATATTTTAGAATCTAATAAATATTTTTGTGTATGATTTAATCGTCACTTCATATTAATATTTTTTTGTTTACTTATTAATTATTTTATTGCAAGAGTGTCTATATAAAAATTATTTATTTATAAATATTTATACTCTTATAAATTGTATATCATGTTCAATGCATTTTTTCATTTATATGATTAATTTTTTTATAAAGTAAATGTATATATTTTGAACGTTTGTGTAAGTTATAATTTGAATTTTTTTTTAACATGTATCGATTATCATTCAGTAATTTTTTTAAATTTTATGAAAGTATAGATGCTTGTTTAAATGATGCATGAATGTTATTTGTTCGTATTTTGAGCATATGACTATTTATATAGTTTATTTATATAAATGATGTATAAATGTTATTTGTTTGTATTTTTAGCATATAATTATTTATATAGTTTATTATATATGACTTTCATAACTTGAAGTTATGTTAAAAATAATTTTTTAATTTTTATGATAAGTAATTATAATTATATTTATAATATAAATTTTTAAATTCTAGAAAATTTTTAGTATGAGTATTTGTTTAAATAATTTTTTAATTTTTATGAAGAGTAATTATAATTATATGTTGGAGAAGTTTGTAGGTAATGTATTCAATTTTTTTTGGTTCTGTTGTTGTAGGTTGGAGAAGTTTGCAGGGAATGTACTTGGCCAAATAAGCGATTTCAACACTAGTATAATTGATCTGATTTTCTATGACAACCTTAATTTTTCTTGATGTTTTTTTACTAATTTTTCTTGGTGTTTTCTTCATTTTGTATTTTCATTCCGACGGTTTTACAAAACCCTCCTGACTCTATCTGATGGTTTTACGAAACCCTCCTAGCTCTGTCTGGCAATTTTACGAAACCCTCTTGGCTATGTCCGGTGGTTTTATGAAATGCTCTGGCTCTATCCAATAGTTTTATGAAACCCTCCTGGATTTGTCTGGCTATTTATGAAACCCTCCTGGATCTATCCGGCGATTTATGAAATGCTCCTGACTCTGTCTGGTGGTTTTACAAAACGCTCCTGACTCTGTCTGGCAATTTTATGAAACACTCTTGATTCTATCAGGTGGTTTTATGAAATGCTCCTAACTCTGCCTAATTGTTTTATGAAACCCTCCTAACTCTGTCCAGTAGTTTTACTATACCCTCCTAATTTTGTCAGGCTGTTTTACGATGCTAAACTGATTCTATCGAGTGATTTTACGAAACCCTCTAGACTCTGTTAGGCAGTTTTATGAAACCCTCGTGACTCTATTTGGTGGTTTTATGAAACCCTCTTGACTCTATCTGGTAGTTTACAAAACCCTCTTGACTCTGTTTGGCAGTTTTATGAAACCCTCCTAACTCTGTCGGGTAGTTTACGAAACCCTCTTGACTCTGTCTAGCGGTTTTATGAAACCCCCTGACTCTGTCTGGGGTTTTACAAAACCCTCCTGACTCTGTTTGGGGATTTTATGAAACCCTCTTGTATGGGGGTTTTACAAAAATTTCGATCCTGTCTGGGGTTTTACAAAACCTTCGACACTGTTTGGGCTTTTACAAAACCTTCGAAATTGTCTGGGGTTTTACAAAACCTTCAACTCTGTCTGAGGTTTTCCTCGACTTGAGTTATATTAAGAATTCTTTATTTCTCATCTTCTATGGTTTTATTTTCATTTTCCTTATAGGGAATGTGCTTGTTACTTAGCAACAGCCATGGACAGTATGAAGGTATGTTTCTTTGTTATATATATATGTTTGTTATTATTATTATTATTATTATTATTATTATTATTATTATTATTATTATTATTATTATTATTATTATTATTATTATTATTATTATTATTATTATTATTATTATTATTATTTATTTATTTTTATTTTTGTTTAATATTAATGTTTGAATAGTTCTTTATTATTTATGAAAGTAATGATTATATATTAATTGTTTTGTTTTTTTTGTTTTGTTTTTTTTTTTCTATTTGTATAACGATATTTTATTTTTTGGCTCATTGATTCATTATTTTCTTGCTGGGTGGGATATTATATTCATTTAAATGAATTTTAAAATTAAATGAAATGTTAGATATAATTTAGATGTTTTTTAATTCATATATAAACCTGAAATTATAATTTAATTGCTTCTTAATTCTTGAATATTTCCTTTATTATTAAATTATTATATTTTAGAATCTAATAAATATTTTTATGTATGCTTTAATCGTCAATTCATATTAATATTTTTTTATTTACTTATTAATTATTTTATTGCACGAGAGTCTCTATAAAAATTATTTATTTATAAATATTTATAGACTCTTATAAATTGTATATCATGTTCAATGCATTTTTTCATTTATATGAAATTTCTTTTTTATAAGAATTAATAAATACACATATATTTTATATTAAATATATATTAATAAGTATTTAAATGAGAGTAACAAAAGAAATTAATATTTTAATAATATATATTTAAGTGAATCTCTCAATTATTGTTTACATTAAATTTTTTGTAAAGTAAATGTATATATTTTGAATGTTTGTGTAAGTTATAATTTGATTTTTTTTTTTAACATGTATTGATTATCATTCAATTATTTTTTAAATTTTATGAAAATATAGATGCTTGTTTAAATGATGCATGAATGTTATTTGTTTGTATTTTGAGCATATGACTATTTATATAGTTTATTTATATAAATGATGTATAAATGTTATTTGTTTGTATTTTTAGCATATAATTATTTATATAGTTTATTATAAATGACTTTCATAACTTGAAGTTATGTTAAAAATAAGTTTTTAATTTTTATGATAAGTAATTATAATTATATTTATAATATAAATTTTTAAATGCTAGAAAATGTTTAGTATGAGTATTTGTTTAAATAATTTTTTTAATTTTTATGAAGAGTAATTATAATTATATGTTGGAGAAGTTTGTAGGGATGTATTCAGTTTTTTTTTGTTCTATTGTTGTAGGTTGGAGAAGTTTGCAGGGAATGTACTCCGTCGAATAAGTGATTTCTTCGGTCGTTTGTAGGGATAATGGCGTCCTTTGGTTTGGTGTTGAATCTCCTTCAACAAGAAGGAAGGGGGAAGGGATAATGGCGTTAGGGTAAGCTAATTGATGTTGAATCTCCCTTCAACAGCAAGGAAGGGAGAAGAGATGATTGTAATTTCAACACAAAAATTTTTGAATCTTTATTATTTGTTATTTTTTTGACTAGGGTTTTATTAAGATTTGATTATTTCTCTCTGTTTTTTTTGGTTGTTTGCGGGGATAAGCGATTTGGTGTTGAACTTTTGTTTTTTTTTTGACTAGGGTTTCATTATTTTTCAATTTTTCTATTGTTTCCAGGGATTATGACATTCGGATAAGCGATTTGGTGTTGAATCTCATTCAACAGGAAGGAAGGGGAAAGGGATAATGGGTATTTCAACTGTTTGTTTTTATTTTTGAGTAGGGTTTCATTATTTCTCAGCAATGTATTTTTTTGCAGCACTTCTCTCAATTATTGCATTTGCGCTCTTGCTATTTTTCTCATTTGCGCTCTTGTTTTTAATATTTTTTTGCCCTTTTGTTGTTGTAGTTTGGAATTTGCACTTTTACTATTTTTCTCATTTGCACTCTTGTTTTTTATAGTTTTTTTGGCTTATGTTGTTGTAGGTTGGAGAAGTTTACAATTGTGCTCTTGCTTTTAATATTTTTTTGGCTTTTGTTGTTGTAGGTTGGAGAAGTTTGCAGGGAATGTATTGGATTCTTTTTGGTTCAGTTGTTGTAGGTTGGAGAAGTTTGCAGGAAATGTACTCAGTTGAATAAGCGATTTCAACACCAGTATAATGGATCTGAGTTTCTATGATAACCCTAATTTTTCTTGGTGTTTTTTTACTAATTTTTCTTGGTTTTTTTTAATTTTGTATTTTCTGTCTGGTGGTTTTACAAAACCCTCCTGACTCTATTCGATAGTTTTACGAAACCCTCCTGGCTCTGTCCGATAGTTTTATGAAACCCTCAGGGCTCTGTCTGGCAGTTTTATGAAACCCTCCTGGCTCTATCTGGCAGTTTTATGAAATCCTGTGGCTCTATCTGGTGGTTTTATGAAACCCTCCTGGCTCTGTTCAGTGGTTTACGAAACCCTTCGAGTTTTTTCTGATGGTTTACAAAATGCCCCTGACTCTGTCTGGTGGTTTTATGAAATGCTCTTGACTCTGTTTGGTAGTTTTACGAAATGCTACTGACTCTATCAGGTAGTTTTATGAAATGCCCCTGACTCTATCTGACGATTTTATGAAACCCTCCCTGTCTAGCGATTTTACGATACCCTCCTGATTCTGTCGGGTGGTTTTACGATACCCAGCTGATTCTATCAGATAGTTTTATGAAACCCTCCTAATTGTGTCTGGCATTTTACGAAACCCTCCTGACTTTGTCGTGCAGTTTTATGAAACCCTCTTGACTCTGTCTGGTAGTTTTAAGAAACCCTCCTGACTTTGTCTGGCAGTTTATGAAACCCTCTTGACTATGTCTGGCAATTTTATGAAACCCTCCTGACTCTGTCAGGTGGTTTACAAAACACTCATGACTTTGTCTGGCAATTTTACGAAACCCTCCTGACTCTTTCAGGGGTTTTTACGAAACCCTCCTAACTCTGTCTGGGGATTTTACGAAACCCTCTTGTCTGGGGGGTTTTACAAAACTTTCGAATCTATCTGGGGTTTTACAAAACCTTTGACTTTGTCTAGGGTTTTACAAAACCTTTGACTTTGTCTGGGGTTTTACAAAACCTTCAACTCTGTCTGAGGTTTTCCTCGACTTGAGTTCTATTAAGAATTCTTTATTTCTCATCTTCTATGGTTTTATTTTCATTTTCCTTATAGGGAATGTGCTTGTTACTTAGCAACAACCATGGACAGTACGAAGGTATGTTTCTTTGTTATATATATATATATATATATATATATATATATATATATATATATATATAGTTTGTTATAATCGTGATTATTTTTATTATTATTTTTATTTTTGTTTAATATTAATGTTTGAATAGTTCTTTATTATTTATGAAAGTAATGATTGTATATTAACTATTTTGTTTTTTTTGGTTTTTTTCTTTTCTATTTGTATAACGATATTTTATTTTTTGGCTCGCTGATTCATTATTTTTTTGATGGGTGGGACAATATATTCATTTAAATGAATTTTAAAATTAAATGAAATGTTAGATATAATTTAAATGCTTCTTACTTTATTTATTTACAAGTGAATGTTTATTCCAACATATTATGGTTTTTTTTTTTTATTAAATTATTATATTTTAGAACTGAAATTATAATTTAGATGCTTCTTAATTCAAAAATAAAACTGAAATTACAATTTAATTGCTTCTTAATTCATGAATATTTCCTTTATTATTAAATTGCTATATTTTAGAATCTAATAAATATTTTTAGGTATGATTTAATCGTCACTTCATATTAATATTTTTTTGTTTACTTATTAATTATTTTATTGCACGAGTGTCTCTATAAAAATTATTTATTTATAAATATTTATACTCTTATAAATTGTATATCATGTTCAATGCATTTTTTCATTTATATGAATTTTTTTTATAAGAATTAATAAATACATATATATTTTATATTAAATATATATTAATAAGTATTTAAATGAGTGTAACAAAAAAAAAATATTTTTTATTAATATATATTTAAGAAAATCTCTCAATTATTGTTTACATTAAATTTTTTGTAAAGTAAATGTATATATTTTGAACGTTTGTGTAAGTTATAATTTGAAATTTTTTTTTAACTTGTATTGATTATCATTCAGTAATTTATAAAATTTTATGAAGGTATAGATGCTTGTTTAAATGATGCTTGCATGTTATTTGTTTGTATTTTGAGCATATGACTATTTATATAGTTTCTTTATATAAATGATGTATAAAGGTTATTTGTTTATATTTTTAGCATATAATTATTTATATAGTTTATTATATATGACTTTCATAACTTGAAGTTATGTTAAAAATAATTTTTTAATTTTTATGATAAGTAATTATAATTATATTTATAATATAAATTTTTAAATGCTAGAAGATTTTTAGTATGAGTATTTGTTTAAATAATTTTTTAATTTTTATGAAGAGTAATTATAATTATATGTTGGAGAAGTTTGCAGGGAATGTATTCAATTTTTTTTGGTTATGTCGTTGTAGGTTAGAGAAGTTTGCAAGGAATGTATGTGGTTGAATAAGCGAATTCAACACCAGTATAATGGATATTATTTTCTGTGATAACCTTAATTTTTCTTTGTGTTTTTTTACTAATATTTCTTGGTGTTTTTTTAATTTTGTATTTTCTGTCCGACGGTTTTATAAAACCCTCCTGACTCTGTCCGATGGTTTTACGAAACCCTCCTGGCTCTGTCCGGCGGTTTTACAAAACCCTCTTGGCTTTGTCTGATGGTTTTACGAAACCCTCCTAGCTATGTTCGATGGTTTTATGAAACCCTCTGGCTCTATCCAACAGTTTTATGAAACCCTCCTGGCTCTGTTCGGCGGTTTATGAAACCCTCCTGGCTCTGTCCAGCAATTTACAAAATGCTCCTGACTTTGTCTGGTGGTTTTACAAAACACTCTTGACTCTATTTGGTAGTTTTATGAAACACTCCTGACTCTGTCAGGTGGTTTTACAAAATGCTCCAGACTTTGTCCGATAGTTTTATGAAACCCTCCTGACTCTGTCCAGCAGTTTTATGATAACCTCCTGATTTTGTCAGGCTATTTTATGATACCCAGTTGATTCTGTCGGGCGATTTTATGAAACCCACCTGATTCTATCAGGCATTTTACGAAACCCTTCGAACTCTATCGGGTAGTTTTATGAAACCCTCGTGTCTCTATCTGGCAATTTTATGAAAACCTCTTGACTCTATTTGGCAGTTTACAAAACCTTCTTGACTCTGTTTGGTGGTTTTACAAAACCCTCCTAACTCTGTCGGGCAGTTTATGAAACCCTCTTGACTCTCTCTGGTAGTTTTATGAAACCCCCTTGACTCTGTCTGGGGTTTTAGGAGACCCTCCTGACTCCATTTGGGGATTTTACGAAACCCTCTTGTATGTGGGTTTTACAAAACTTTCGATTCTATCTGGGGTTTTACAAAACCTTCGACTTTGTCTAGGGTTTTACAAAACCTTCGACTTTGTCTGGGGTTTCACAAAACCTTCAACTCTGTCTGAGGTTTTCCTTGACTTGAGTTATATTAAGAATTCTTTATTTCTCATCTTCTATGGTTTTATTTTCATTTTCCTTACAGGGAATGTGCTTGTTACTTAGGAACAGCCATGGACAGTACAAAGGTATGTTGTTGTTGTTATTATTATTATTACTATTATTATTATTATTATTATTATTATTATTATTATTATTATTATTATTATTATTATTATTATTATTATTATTATTATTATTATTTATTTATTTTTATTTTTGTTTAATATTAATGTTTGTATAATTCTTTATTATTTATGAAAGTAATGATTGTATATTAATTGTTTTGTTTTTTTCGGTTTTTTTTTTCTTTTCCATTTGTATAACGATATTTTAATTTTTGGCTCACTGATTTATTATTTTTTGGCTGGGTGGTATAATATATTCATTTAAATGAATTTTAAAATTAAATGAAATGTTAGATATAATTTAAATGCTTCTTACTTTATTTATTTATTTATAAGTCAATGTTTATTCCAACATATTATGGTTTTTATTTTTTTATTTATTAAATTACTATATTTTAGAATTGAAATTATAATTTAGATGCTTCTTAATTCATTTAAAAAACTGAAATTATAACTTAATTGCTTCTTAATTCATGAATATTTCCTTTATTATTAAATTATTATATTTTAGAATCTAATAAATATTTTTATGTATGATTTAATCGTCACTTCATATTAATATTTTTTTGTTTACTTATTAAATATTTTATTGCATGAGTGTCTCTATAAAAAATATTTATTTATAAATATTTATAGACTCTTATAAATTGTATATCATATTCAATGCATTTTTTCATTTATATGAAATTTCTTTTTTATAAGAATAAATAAATACACATATATTTTATATAAAATATATATTAATAAGTATTTAAATGAGCGTAAAAAAAAAATTAATATTTTATTAATAATATTTAAGTGAATCTCTCAATTATTGTTTACATTAAATTTTTTGTAAAGTAAATGTATATATTTTGAATGTTTGAGTAGGTTATAATTTGAATTTTTTTTTAACATGTATTGATTATCATTCAGTAATTTTTTAAATTTTATGAAAGTATAGATGCTTGTTTAAATGATGCATGAATGTTATTTGTTTGTATTTTGAGCATATGACTATTTATATAGTTTATTTATATAAATGATGTATAAATGTTATTTGTTTGTATTTTTAGCGTATAATTATTTATATAGTTTATTATATATGACTTTCATAACTTGAAGTTATGTTAAAAATATTTTTTTAATTTTTATGATAAGTAATTATAATTATATTTATAATATAAATTTTTAAATGCTAGAAAATGTTTAGTATGAGTATTTGTTTAAATAATTTTTTAATTTTAATGAAGAGTAATTATAATTATATGTTGGAGAAGTTTGCAGGGATGTATTCAATTTTTTTTTGTTCTGTTGTTGTAGGTTGGAGAAGTTTACAGGGAATGTACTCGGTCGAATAAGTGATTTCTTTGGTCATTTGTAGGGATAATGGTGTCCTTTGGTTTGGTGTTGAATCTCCTTCAACAAGAAGGAAGGGGGAAGGGATAATGGCGTTAGGGTAAGCTAATTGATGTTGAATCTCCCTTCATTAACAAGGGAGAAGAGATGATTGTAATTTCAACACCAAAGTTTTTGAATCTTTATTGTTTGTTATTTTTTTGACTAGGGTTTTATTAAGATTTGATTATTTCTCTTTTTTTTTTGGGTTGTTTGTGGGGATAAGCGATTTGGTGTTGAAATTTTGTTATTTTTTTGACTAGGGTTTCATTATTTTTCTATTTTTCTATTGTTTCCATGGATTATGGCATTCAGATAAGTGATTTGGTGTTGAATCTCATTCAACAAGAAGGAAGGGGAAAGGGATAAAGGGTATTTCAACTGTTTGTTTTTATTTTTGAGTAGCGTTTCATTATTTCTCAGCAATGTATTTTTCTGTAGCACTTCTCTCAATTATTGCATTTGCGCTCTTGCTATTTTTCTCATTTGCGCTCTTGTTGTTTTTCTCATTTGTGCTCTCGTTTTTAATATTTTTTTTCGCTTTTGTTGTTGTAGGTTGGAATTTTCACTCTTGCTATTTTTCTCATTTGTGCTCTTGCTTTTAATATTTTTTTGGCTTATGTTGTTTTAGGTTGGAGAAGTTTGCAGTTGCGCTCTTGCTTTTAATAATTTTTTTGGCTTCTGTTGTTGTACGTTGGAGAAGTTTGTAGGGAATGTATTCATCTTTGTTTTGTTTTTCTTGTTGTAGGTTGGAGAAGTTTGTAAGAAATGTACTCAGCTAAATAAGCGATTTCAACACCAGTATAATGGATATGATTTTCTATGATAACCCTAATTTTTCTTGGTGTTATTTTTAATTTTGTATTTTTTGTCTGGCGGTTTTACAAAACCCTCCTGACTCTGTCTGACGGTTTTAAGAAACCCTCCTAGCTCTGTCTGGCAGTTTTATGAAACCCTCATGGCTCTGTCTGGCAATTTTACAAAACCCTCCTGGCTCTGTCTGGCAATTTTATGAAATCTTGTGGCTCTATCTGGCGGTTTTATGAAACCCTCTTGGCTCTATTTGGTGGTTTATTAAACCCTCCTAGTTCTATTTGACGGTTCAAAAATGCCCCTGACTCTATATGGTGGTTTTATGAAATGCTCTTGACTCTGTCTGGTAGTTTTATAGAACGCTCCTGACTCTGTCAAGTAGTTTTATGAAATGTGCCTGACTCTGTCCGGTGATTTTAAGAAACCCTCTTGACTCTGTCTAGTGGTTTTATGATACCCTCCTGATTCTGTCTGGTGGTTTTACGATACCCAATTGATTCTGTCAGACGGTTTTATGAAGCCCTCCTGATTATGTCAGGCATTTTATGAAACCCTCCTGACTCTGTCATGCAATTTTTCGAAACCCTCGTGACCCTGTCTAGCAGTTTTACAAAACCCTCCTGACTCTGTCTAGCAGTTTATGAAACCCTCTTGACTATGTCTGGCAATTTTACGAAACCCTCCTGACTCTCTCAGGTGGTTTACAAAACCCTCTTGACTTTGTCTGGTAGTTTTATGAAACCTTCCTGACTCTATCTGGGGGTTTTACGAAACCCACCTGACTCTGTCTGGGGATTTTATGAAACCCTCTTGTCTAGGGGTTTTACAAAACATTCGACTCTGTCTGGGGTTTTATAAAACCTTCGACTCTATCTGGGGTTTTCCTCGACTTGAGTTATATTAAGAATTCTTTATTTCTCATCATCTATGGCTTTATTTTCATTTTCCTTACAGGGAATGTGCTTGTTACTTAGCAACAACCATGGACAGTACGAAGGTATGTTTCTTTGTTATATATATACATATATATATATATATATACATAGATATATATATATACATATATATATACATATATATATACATATATATATACATATATATATATATATACATATATATATACATATATATACATATATATATATATATATATATATATATACATTTGTTTATAGAGTTTGTTATAATCGTGATTATTATTATTATTATTTTTATTTTTGTTTAATATTAATGTTTGAATAGTTTTTTATTATTTATGAAAGTAATGATTGTATATTAACTATTTTTTATTTTTTGGTTTTTTTTTCTTTTCTATTTGTATAACGATATTTTATTTTTTGGCTTGCTGATTCATTATTTTTTTGCTGGGTGGGATAATATATTCATTTAAATGAATTTTATAATTAAATGAAATGTTAGATATAATTTAGATGCTTCTTAATTTATTTATTTATAAGCGAATGTTTATTCCAACATATTATGGTTTTTATTTTTTTATTATTATTATTTTTTTAAGAACTGAAATTATAAGTTAGATGTTTCTTAATTCATATATAAAACTGAAATTATAATTTAATTTCTTCTTAATTCATGAATATTTCCTTTATTATTAAATTATTATATTTTAGAATCTAATAAATATTTTTATGTATGATTTAATCATCACTTCATATTAATATTTTTTTGTTTACTCATTAATTATTTTATTGCACGAGTGTCTCTATAAAAATTATTTATTTATAAATATTTATACTCTTATAAATTGTATATCATGTTCAATGCATTTTTTCATTTATATGATTTTTTTTTTATAAGAATTAATAAATACATATATATTTTATATTAAATATATATTTATAAGTATTTAAATGAGTGTAACAATAAAAAATCAATATTTTATTAATATATATTTAAGTAAATCTCTCAATTATTGTTTACATTAAATTTTTTGTAATGTAAATGTATATATTTCGAACATTTGTGTAAGTTATAATTTGAAAAAAAAAATTAACATGTATTGATTATCATTCAGTAATTTTTTAAATTTTATGAAAGTATAGATGCTTGTTTAAATGATGCATGAATGTTTTTTGTTTGTATTTTGAGGATATGACTATTTATATAGTTTATTTATATAAATGATGTATAAATGTTAGTTGTTTATATTTTTAGCATACAATTATTTATATAGTTTATTATATATGACTTTCATAACTTGAAGTTATGTCAAAAATAAATTTTTAATTTTTATGATAAGTAATTATAATTATATTTATAATATAAATTTTTAAATGCTAGAAAATTTTTAGTATGAGTATTTGTTTAAATATTTTTTTAATTTTTATGAAGAGTAATTATAATTATATGTTGGAGAAGTTTGCAAGGAATGTATTCAATTTTTTTTGGTTTTGTTGTTATAGGTTGGAGAAGTTTGCAAGGAATGTAGTTGGCCGAATAAGCGATTTCAACACTAGTATAATGGATATGATTTTCTATGATAACCTTAATTTTTCTTGGTGTTTTTTTACTAATTTTTCTTGGTGTTTTTTTAATTTTTTTTTTTCTGTCTGATGGTTTTACAAAACCCTCCTGACTCTATCCGGCAGTTGTACAAAACCCTCCTGGCTCTGTCCGATAGTTTTACGAATCCCTCCTGGCTATGTTTGGTGGTTTTATGAAACCCTCTGGCTCTGTCCAGCGGTTTTATGAAACCCTCCTGGCTTTGTTCGACAGTTTATGAAACCCTCCTGGCTCTGTCTGGTGATTAACAAAATGCTCCTGACTCTATCTGGTGGTTTTATGAAACGCTCTTGACTCTGTCTGGTTATTTTATGAAACACTCCTCACTCTGTCAGGGAATTTTAGGAAATGCTCCTGACTCTGTCCGATAGTTTTATGAAACCCTCTTGACTCTGTCTGACAGTTTTACGATACCCTCATGATTTTGTCAGGCTATTTTACGATACCCAACTGATTTTGTCAGGCAATTTTATGAAACCCACATGATTCTATCAGGCATTTTACAAAACCCTCCTGACTCTGTCCGACAGTTTTATGATACCCTCCTGATTTTGTTAGGCTATTTTACGATACCCAACTGATTTTGTCAGGTGATTTTACAAAACCCACCTGATTCTATTAGGCATTTTATGAAACCCTCCTGACTCTGTCAGGTAGTTTTATGAAACCCTTGTGACTCTATCTGGTGGTTTTACGAAACCCTCCTGACTCTATCTGGCAGTTTACAAAACCATCTTGACTCTGTTTGGCAGTTTTATGAAACCCTCCTAACTCTATCAGGCAGTTTACGAAACCCTCTTGACTCTGTCTGGTGGTTTTATGAATCCCCATGACTCTGTCTGGGGTTTTACGAAACCCTCCTAACTATGTTTGGGGATTTTATGAAACCCTCTTATCTGGGGGTTTTACAAAACTTTTGACTCTATCTGGGCTTTTACAAAACCTTCGACTATGTCTGGGGTTTTACAAAACCTTCGACTTTGTTTGGGGTTTTACAAAACCTTCAACTTGAGTTATATTAAGAATTCTTTATTTCTCATCTTCTATGGTTTTATTTTCATTTTCCTTACAGGGAAAGTGCTTGTTACTTAGCAACAGCCATGGACAGTACGAAGGTATGTTTCTATTATATATATATATATATATATATATATATATATATATATATATATATATATATATATATATATTATTATTATTATTATTATTACTTATTTATTTTTTTATTTTTATATTTGTTTAATATTAATTTTTGAATAGTTCTTTATTATTTATGAAAGTAATGATTGTATATTAATTGTTTTGTTTTTCTTGGTTTTTTTATTCTTTTCTATTTGTATAACGATATTTTATTTTTTGGCTCACTGATTCATTATTTTTTTGCTAGGTGGGATATTATATTCATTTAAATGAATTTTAAAATAAAATGAAATGTTAGATATAATTTAGATGCTTCTTACTTTATTTATTTATAAGTGAATGTTTATTCCAACATATTATGGTTTTTATTTTTTTTATTATTAAATTATTATATTTTAGAATTGAAATTATAATTTAAATGCTTCTTAATTCATATATAAAGCTGAAATTATAATTTAATTGCTTCTTAATTCATGAATATTTCCTTTATTATTAAATTATTATATTTTAGAATCTAATAAATATTTTTATGTATGATTTAATCGTCACTTCATATTAATATTTTTTTGTTTACTTATTAATTATTTTATTGCATTAGTGTCTCTAGAAAATTTATTTATTTCTAAATGTTTATAGACTCTTATAAATTGTGTATCATGTTCAATGCATTTTTTCATTTATATGAAATTTCTTTTTTATAAGAATAAATAAATTCACATATATTTTATATTAAATATATATTAATAAGTATTTAAATGAGTGTAACAAAAGAAATTAATATTTTATTAATAATATTTAAGTGAATCTCTAAATTATTGTTTACATTAAATTTTTTGTAAAGTAAATGTATATATTTTGAATGTTTGTGTAAGTTATAATTTGAATTTTTTTTTTAACATGTATTGATTATCATTCAGTAATTTTTTAAATTTTATGAAAATATAGATGCTTGTTTAAATGATGCATGAATGTTATTTGTTTGTATTTTGAGCATATGACTATTTATATAGTTTATTTATATAAATGATGTATAAATGTTATTTGTTTGTATTTTTAGCATATAATTATTTGTATAGTTTATTATATATGACTTTCATAGCTTGAAGTTATGTTAAAAATATTTTTTTAATTTTTATGATAAGTAATTATAATTATATTTATAATATATATTTTTAAATGCTAGAAAATGTTTAGTATGAGTGTTTGTTTAAATAATTTTTTAATGTTTATGAAGAGTAATTATAATTATATGTTGGAGAAGTTTGCAGGGATGTATTCAGTTTTTTTTGGTTCTGTTGTTGTAGGTTGGAGAAGTTTGCAGGGAATGTACTCGGTCGAATAAGTGATTTCTTTGGTTGTTTGTAGGGATAATGGCGTCCTTTGGTTTGGTGTTGAATCTCCTTCAACAGGAAGGAAGGGGGAAGGGATAATGGCATTAGGGTAAGCTAATTGATGTTGAATCTCCCTTCTTTAACAAGGAAGGGAGAAGAGATGATTGTAATTTCAACACCAAAATTTTTGAATCTTTATTGTTTGTTTTATTTTTGACTAGGGTTTTATTAAGATTTGATTATTTCTCTTTTTTTTTTTGGTCGTTTGCGGGGATAAGCGATTTGGTGTTGAACTTTTGTTATTTTTTTGCCTAGGGTTTCATTATTTTTCAATTTTTCTATTGTTTCTAGGGATTATGGCATTCGGATAAGTGATTTGGTGTTGAATCTCATTCAACAAGACGGAAGGGGAAAGTGATAAAGGGTATTTCAACTGTTTGTTTTTATTTTTGAGTAGGGTTTCATTATTTCTCAACAATGTATTTTTTTGCAGCACTTCTCTTAATTATTGCATTTGCGCTCTTGCTATTTTTCTCATTTTCACTCTTGTTTTTAATTTTTTTTCACTTTCATTGTTATAGGTTGGAATTTGCACTCTTGCTATTTTTCTCATTTGCGCTCTTGCTTTTAATAGTTTTTTTGGCTTATGTTGTTATAGGTTGGAGAAATTTGAAGTTGCGCTCTTGCTTTTAATAATTTTCTTGGCTTCTGTTGTTGTAGGTTGGAGAAGTTTGCAGGGAATGTATTCAATTTTTTTGGTTCTGTTGTTGTAGGTTGGAGAAGTTTGTAGGAAATGTACTCAGCTGAATAAGCAATTTCAACACCATTATAATGGATGTAATTTTCTATGTTAACCCTAATTTTTCTTGGTGTTTTTTTACTAATTTTTATTGGTGTTTTTATAATTTTGTATTTTCTGTCCAGCAGTTCTACAAAACCCTTCTGACTCTGTCTGACAATTTTATGAAACCCTCCTGGCTCTGTCTGGTGGTTTTACGAAACCCTACTGGCTCTGTTTGGTGGTTTTACGAAACCCTCCTGGGTCTGTCTGACAGTTTTATGAAATCTTGTGGCTTTATCTGGTGGTTTTATGAAACCCTCCTGGCTCTGTTCTGTGGTTTATGAAACTCTCCTGGTTCTATCTGATGGTTTACAAAATGCCCCTGACTCTGTCTGGTGGTTTTATGAAACGCTCTTGACTCTGTCTAGCAGTTTCATGAAATGCTCCTGACTCTGTTAGGCAATTTTATGAAATGCCCTTGACTCTGTCTGGTGATTTTATGAAACCCTCCTGACTCTATCCAGCGGTTTTATGATACCCTCCTGATTTTGTCAGGCAATTTTACGATACCCAACTAATTTTGTTAGACGGTTTTACGAAACCCTCATGATTTTGTCAGGAATTTTACGAAACCCACTTGACTTTATCGAGCAGTTTTAAGAAACCCTCATGACTCTATCTGGCAATTTTACGAAACCATCCTGACTTTGTCTGGCAGTTTATGAAACCCTCTTGACTCTTTCTGGCGGTTTTACGAAACCCTCCTGACTCTGTCAGGTGGTTTACAAAACCCTCTTGACATTGTCTGGAAGTTTTACGAAATGCTCCTAACTCTATCTAGGGGTTTTACAAAACCCTCCTGACTCTGTCTGGGGATTTTAAGAAACGCTCTTGTTTGGGGGTTTTACAAAACTTTGGACTCTGTCTGGGAGTTTATGAAACCTTCGACTCTATCTGGGGTTTTCCTCGACTTGAGTTATATTAAGAATTCTTTATTTCTCATCTTCTATGGTTTTATTTTCATTTTCCTTACATGGAATGTGCTTGTTACTTAGCAACAACCATGGACAGTATGAAGGTATGTTTCTTATATATATATATATATATAGTTTTTTATAATCGTGATTATTATTATTATTATTATTTTTTTTTGTTTAATATTAATGTTTTAATAGTTCTTTATTATTTATGAAAGTAATGATTGTATATTAACTATTTTATTTTTTTTTGGTTTTTTTTCTTTTCTATTTGTATAACAATATTTTATTTTTTGGCTCGCTTATTCATTATTTTTTTGCTGGTTGGGATAATATATTCATTTAAATGAATTTTAAAATTAAATGAAATGTTAGATATAATTTAGATGCTTCTTACTTTATTTATTTATAAGTGAATGTTTATTCCAACATATTATGGTTTTTATTTTTTTATTATTAAATTATTATATTTTAGAACTGAAATTATAATTTAGATGCTTCTTAATTCATATATAAAACTGAAATTATAATTTAATTGCTTCTTAATTCATGAATATTTCCTTTATTATTAAATTATTATATTTTAGAATCTAATAAATATTTTTATGTATGATTTAATCGTCACTTCATATTAATATTTTTTTGTTTACTTATTAATTATTTTATTACAAGAGTGTCTGTATAAAAATTATTTATTTATATATATTTATACTTTTATAAATTGTATATCATGTTCAATGCATTTTTTCATTTATATGATTTTTTTTTGGTATAAGAATTAATAAATACACATATATTTTATATTAAATATATATTACTAAGTATTTAAATGAGTGTAACAAAAAAAAATTAATATTTTATTAATATATATTTAAGTAAATCTCTCAATTATTGTTTACATTAAATTTTTTGTAAAGTAAATGTATATATTTTGAACGTTTGTGTAAGTTATAATTTGAAATTTTTTTTAACATGTATTGATTATCATTCAGTAATTTTTTAATTTTATGAAAGTATAGATGCTTGTTTAAATGATGCATGAATGTTATTTGTTTGTATTTTGAGCATATGACTATTTATATAGTTTATTTATATAAATGATGTATAAATGTTATTTGTTTATATTTTTAGCATATAATTATTTATATAGTTTATTATATATGACTTTCATAACTTGAAGTTATGTTAAAAATAATTTTTTAATTTTTATGATAAGTAATTATAATTATATTTATAATATAAAATTTTTAAATGCTAGAAAATGTTTAGTATGAGTATTTGTTTAAATAATTTTTTAATTTTTATGAAGAGTAATTATAATTATATGTTGGAAAAGTTTGTAGGTAATGTATTCAATTTTTTTTGGTTCTGTTGTTGTAGGTTGGAGAAGTTTGCAGGGAATGTACTTGGCCGAATAAGCGATTTCAACACCAGTATAATGGATATGATTTTATATGATAACCTTAATTTTTCTTGGTGTTTTTTTACTAATTTTTCTTGGTGTTTTCTCAATTTTGTATTTTCTGTCCGACAGTTTTACAAAACCCTCCTGACTCTGTCTGATGGTTTTACGAAACCCTCCTGGCTCTGTCTGGCAGTTTTACGAAACCCTCCTGGCTATGTCTGGTGGTTTTATGAAATCCTCTGGCTCTATCCAAAAGTTTTATGAAACCCTCCTGGCTTTGTCTGGCTATTTACGAAAACCTCCTGGCTCTATCTGACGATTTATGAAATGTTCCTGACTCTGTCTGGTGGTTTTACAAAATGCTCCTGACTCTGTCTGGCAATTTTATGAAACACTCTTGATTCTATTAAGTGGTTTTATGAAATGCTCCTGACTCTGCCTGATAGTTTTATGAAACCCTCATGACTCTGTCCAACAGTTTTACGATACCCTCCTAATTTTGTCAGGCTATTTTATGATACTCACCTGATTCTGTCGAGCGATTTTACAAAACCCTCCTGACTCTGTTAGGCAGTTTTATGAAACCCTCGTGACTCTATTTGGTGGTTTTACGAAACCCTCTTGACTCTGTCTGGTAGTTTACAAAACCCTCTTGACTCTGTTTGGCAGTTTTATGAAACCCTCCTAACTCTGTCGGGTAGTTTATGAAACCCTCTTGACACTTTCTGGCCGTTTTATGAAACCCCCTGACTCTATCTGGGGCTCTACAAAACCCTCTTGACTATGTTTGGGGATTTTACGAAACCCTCTTGTCTGGGGGTTTTAGAAAAATTTTGACCCTATCTGGGGTTTTACAAAACCTTCGACTCTGTTTGGGGTTTTACAAAACCTTCGACTTTGTCTAGGGTTTTACAAAACCTTCAACTCTATCTAAGGTTTCCCTCGACTTGAGTTATATTAAGAATTCTTTATTTCTCATCTTCTATGGTTTTATTTTCATTTTCCTTACAGGGAATGTGCTTGTTACTTATCAACAGCCATAGACAGTACAAAGGTATGTTTCTTTGTTATATATATATATATCTATATATATATATATATATATATATATATATATATATATATATATATATATATATATATATATATATATATCTGTGTGTGTGTGTGTGTTTATTATTATTATTATTATTTATTTATTTTTATTTTTGTATATTAATTGTTTTGTTTATGTTGTTTTTTTTTTCTTTTCTATTTGTATAACGATATTTTATTTTTTGGCTCACTGATTCATTATTTTTTTGTTGGGTGGGATATTATATTCATTTAAATGAATTTTAAAATTAAATGAAATGTTAGATATAATTTAGATGCTTCTTACTTTATTTATTTATAAGTGAATGTTTATTCCAACATATTATGGTTTTTATTTTTTTTATTATTAAATTATTATATTTTAGAATTGAAATTATAATTTAGATGCTTCTTAATTCATATATAAAACTGAAATTATAATTTAATTGCTTCTTAATTCATGAATATTTCCTTTATTATTAAATTATTATATTTTAGAATCTAATAAATATTTTTATGTATGATTTAATCGTCACTTCATATTAATATTTTTATGTTTACTTATTAGTTATTTTATTGCACGAGTGTCTCTATAAAAATTATTTATTTATAAATATTTATAGACTCTTATAAATTGTATATCATGTTCAATGCAATTTTTCATTTATATGAAATTTCTTTTTTATAAGAATTAATAAATACACATATATTTTATATTAAATATATATTAATAAGTATTTAAATGAGTGTAACAAAAAAAATTAATATTTTATTAATATATATTTAATTGTATCTCTCAATTATTGTTTACATTAAATTTTTTGTAAATTAAATGTATATATTTTGAATGTTTGTGTAAGTTATAATTTGAATTTTTTTTTTAACATGTATTGATTATCATTCAGTAATTTTTTAAATTTTATGAAAATATAGAAGCTTGTTTAAATGATGCATGAATGTTATTTGTTTGTATTTTGAGCATATGACTATTTATATAGTTTATTTATATAAATGATGTATAAATGTTATTTGTTTGTATTTTTAGCATATAATTATTTATATAGTTTATTATATATGACTTTCATAAATTGAAGTTATGTTAAAAATAAGTTTTTAATTTTTATGATAAGTAATTATAATTATATTTATAATATAAATTTTTAAATGCTAGAAAATGTTTAGTATGAGTATTTGTTTAAATAATTTTTTAATTTTTATGAAGAGTAATTATAATTATATGTTGGAGAAGTTTGCAGGGATGTATTCAGTTTTTTTTTGTTCTATTGTTTTAGGTTGGAGAAGTTTGCAGGGAATGTACTTGGTCGAATAAGTGATTTCTTTGATCGTTTGCAGGGATAATGGCGTCCTTTGGTTTGGTGTTGAATCTCCTTCAACAAGAAGGAAGGGGGAAGGGATAATGGCGTTAGGGTAAGCTAATTGATGTTGAATCTCCCTTCAACAACAAGGAAGGGAGAAGAGATGATTGTAATTTCAACACAAATTTTTTTGAATCTTTATTATTTGTTTTTTTTTTACTAGGGTTTTATTAAGATTTTATTATTTCTCTCTTTTTTTTTTGGTTGTTTGCGGGGATAAGCGATTTGGTGTTGAACTTTTGTTATTTTTTTGACTAGGGTTTCATTATTTTTCAATTTTTCTATTGTTTCGAGGGATTATGACATTCAGATAAGTGATTTGGTGTTGAATCTCATTCAACAAGAAGGAAGGGGAAAGGGATAATGGGTATTTCAACTGTTTGTTTTTATTTTTGAGTAGGCTTTCATTATTTCTCAGCAATGTATTTTTCTGCAGCACTTCTCTCAATTATTGCATTTGCGCTCTTGCTATTTTTCTCATTTACTCTCTTGTTTTTAATATTTTTTTCGATTTTGTTGTTGTAGTTTGGAATTTGCACTTTTGCTATTTTTCTCATTTGCACTCTTGTTTTTAATAGTTTTTTTGGCTTATGTTGTTGTAGGTTGGAGAAGTTTGTAGTTGCGCTCTTGCTTTTAATAATTTTTTTGGCTTCTATTGTTGTAGGTTGGAGAAGTTTGCAGGGAATGTATTAGATTCTTTTTGGTTCTGTTGTTGTAGGTTGGAGAAATTTGCGGGAAATGTACTCAGCTGAATAAGCGATTTCAACACCAGTATAATGGATTTGATTTTCTATGATAACCCTAATTTTTCTTGGTGTGTTTTTACTAATTTTTCTTGGTGTTTTTCTTAATTTTGTATTTTCTATCTAGCGGTTTTACAAAACCCTTCTGACTCTATCCGACGGTTTTATGAAACCCTCTTGGGTCTGTCTGATAGTTTTACGAAACCCTCGTGGCTCTATCCTGCGGTTTTATGAAAACCTCTTGGCTATGTCTTGCGGTTTTATGAAATCTTGTGGCTCTATCTGGCGGTTTTATGAAACCCTCCTGGCTCTGTTCGGTGGTTTATGAAACCCTCCTGGTTTTTTCTGATGGTTTCCAAAATGCCCCTGACTCTGTCTGGTGGTTTTATGAAATGCTCTTGACTCTGTTTGGTAGTTTTTCAAAATGCTCCTGACTCTATCAGGTAGTTTTAGGAAATGCTCCTGACTCTGTCTGACGATTTTATGAAACCCTCCTGACACTGTCCAGCGGTTTTACGATACCCTCCTGATTCTGTCAGGTGGTTTTACGATACCCAACTAATTCTGTCAAATAGTTTTATGAAACCCTGCTGATTGTGTCATGCATTTTATGAAACCCTCCTAACTCTGTCAGGCAATTTTATGAAACCCTCCTGACTGTGTCTAGCAATTTTACGAAACCCTCCTGACTCTGTCTAGCAGTTTATGAAACCCTCTTGACTATGTCTGGCAGTTTTACGAAACCCTCCTGACTCTGTCAGGTGGTTTACAAAACCCTCATGACTTTGTCTGGCAGTTTTATGAAACCCTCCTGACTCTATATGGGGGTTTTACGAAACCCTCCTGACTCTGTCTGGGGATTTTGAGAAACCCTCTTGTCTGGGGGTTTTACAAAACTTTCGACTCTGTCTGGGGTTTTATAAAACCTTTGACTCTATCTGGGGTTTTCCTCGACTTGAGTTATATTAAGAATGCATTATTTCTCATCTTCTATGGTTTTATTTTCATTTTCCTTACAGGGAATGTGCTTGGTACTTAGCAACAACCATGGACAGTACGAAGGTATGTTTGTTAGTTATAATATATATATATATATATATATATATATAGAGAGAGAGAGAGAGATATATATATATATATATATACATAGTTTGTTATAATCATGATTATTTTTATTTTTGTTTAATATTAAAGTTTGAATAGTTCTTTATTATTTATGAAAGTAATGATTGTATATTAACTATTTTGTTTTTTTTGGTTTTTTTCTTTTCTATTTGTATAACGATATTTTATTTTTTGGCTTGCTGATTCATTATTTTTTGGCTTGGTGGGATAATATATTCATTTAAATAAATTTTAAAATTAAATGAAATGTTAGATATAATTTAGATGCTTCTTACTTTATTTATTTATAAGTGAATGTTTATTCCAACATATTATGGTTTTTTTTTAATTAAATTATTATATTTTAGAACTGAAATTATAATTTAGATGTTTCTTAATTCATATATAAAACTAAAATTATAATTTAATTGCTTCTTAATTCATGAATATTTCCTTTATTATTAAATTATTATATTTTAGAATCTAATAAATATTTTTATGTATGATTTAATCGTCACTTCATATTAACATTTTTTTGTTTACTTATTAATTATTTTATTGCAAGTGTCTGTATAAAAATTATTTATTTATAAATATTTATACTCTTATAAATTGTATATCATGTTCAATGCATTTTTCATTTATATGATTTTTTTTTTGGTATAAGAATTAATAAATACACATATATTTTATATTAAGTATATATTAATAAGTATTTAAATGAGTGTAACAAAAAAAAATTAATATTTTATTAATATATATTTAAGTAAATCTCTCAATTATTGTTTACATTAAATTTTTTGTGAAGTAAATGTATATATTTTGAACTTTTGTGTTAGTTATAATTTGAACTTTTTTTTTAACATGTATTGATTATCATTCAGTAATTTTTTAAATTTTATGAAAGTATAGATGCTTGTTTAAATGATGCATGAATGTTATTTGTTTGTATTTTGAGCATATGACTATTTATATAGTTTATGTAAATAAATGATGTATAAATGTTATTTGTTTATATTTTTAGCATATAATTATTTATATAGTTTATTATATATGACTTTCATAACTTGAAGTTATGTTAAAAATAATTTTTTAATTTTTATGATAAGTAATTATAATTATATTTATAATATAAATTTTTAAATGCTAGAAA
This sequence comes from Torreya grandis, assembly GCA_037957365.1. Classification (NCBI taxonomy): domain Eukaryota; kingdom Viridiplantae; phylum Streptophyta; class Pinopsida; order Cupressales; family Taxaceae; genus Torreya; species Torreya grandis. Next base: position 2,584,866 of record JARHVA010001654.1, read on the forward strand.
TTTTTTAGTATGAGTATTTGTTTAAATAATTTTTTAATTTTTATGAAGAGTAATTATAATTATATGTTGGAGAAGTTTGTAGGTAATGTATTCAATTTTTTTTGGTTCTGTTGTTGTAGGTTGGAGAAGTTTGCAGGGAATGTACTTTGCCGAATAAGCGATTTCAACACCAGGATCTGATTTTCTATGATAACCTTAATTTTTCTTGTTGTTTTTTTACTAATTTTTCTTGGTATTTTCTTAATTTTGTATTTTCTGTCTGATGGTTTTACAAAACCCTCCTAACTCTGTCTGATGGTTTTACGAAACCTTCCTGGCTCTGTCTGGCAGTTTTATGAAACCCTCCTGGCTATGTCTGGTGGTTTTTTTAAATCCTCTGGATCTAACCAACAATTTTATGAAACCCTCCTGGCTTTGTTTGGCTGTTTACGAAACCCTCTTGGCTCTATCCAGCGATTTATGAAATGCTCCTGACTCTGTCTAGTGGTTTTACAAAACACTCCTAACTCTGTCTTGCAATTTTATGAAACACTCTTGATTCTATTAGTTGGTTTTATGAAATGCTCCTGACTCTGCCTGATAGTTTTATGAAACCCTCATGACTCTGTCTAGTGGTTTTACAAAACCCTCCTGGCTATGTCTGGTGGTTTTATGAAATCCTCTAGCTCTAACCAACAATTTTATGAAACCCTCTTGGCTTTGTTTGGCTATTTACGAACCCCTCCTGGCTCTATCTGGGGATTTATGAAATGCTCCTGACTCTGTCTGGTGGTTTTACAAAACGCTCCTGACTCTATCTGGCAATTTTATGAAACACTCTTGATTCTGTTAGGGGGTTTTATGAAATGCTCCTGATTCTACTTGATAGTTTTATGAAACCCTCATGACTCTATCCAGCAGTTTTACGATACCCTCCTAATTTTGTTAGGCTGTTTTACGATACTCAACTGATTCTATCGAGCGATTTTATGAAACCCTCCTGACTCTTTAGGAAATTTTATGAAACCCTCGTGAGTCTATTTGGTGGTTTTATGAAACCCTCTTGACTCTATCTGGTAGTTTACAAAACCCTCTTGACTCTGTTTGGCAGTTTTATGAAACCCTCGTGACTCTGTCTGGTGGTTTTAAAAAACCCTCCTGACTCTATCTGGCAGTTTAAAAAACCATCTTGACTCTGTTTGGCAGTTTTATGAAACTCTCCTAACTCTATCAGGCACTTTACGAAACCCTCTTGACTCTGTCTGTCGGTTTTATGAAACCCCCTGACTCTGTCTGGGGTTTTACGAAACCCTCCTGACTCTGTTTGGGGATTTTACGAAACCCTCTTGTCTGGGGGTTTTACAAAACTTTTGACCCTATCTGGGGTTTTACAAAACCTTCGACTCTGTTTGGGGTGTTGCAAAACCTTCGACTTTGTCTGGGGTTTTACAAAACCTTCAACTCTGTCTGAGGTTTTCCTCGACTTGAGTTATATTAAGAATTCTTTATTTCTCATCTTCTATGGTTTTATTTTCATTTTCCTTACAGGGAATGTGCTTATTACTTAGCAACAGCCATGGACAGTACAAAGGTATGTTTCTTTGTTATATATATATATATATATATATATATATATATATATATATATATATATATATATATATATATATATATATATATATATATATATATATATGTTTATTCTTATTATTATTACTTAATTATTTTTATTTTTGTTTAATATTAATGTATGAATAGTTCTTTATTATTTATGAAAGTAATGATTGTATATTAATTTTTTTGTTTTTTTTTGTTTTTTTTTCTTTTCTATTTGTATAACGATATTTTATTTTTTGGCTCACTGAATTCATTATTTTTTTGCTGGGTGGGATATTATATTCATTTAAATGAATTTTAAAATTGAATGAAATGTTAGATATAATTTAGATGCTTCTTACTTTATTTATTTATAAGTGAATGTTTATTCCAACATATTATGGTTTTTATTTTTTTTATTATTAAATTATTATATTTTAGAATTGAAATTATAATTTAGATGCTTCTTAATTCATATATAAAACTGAAATTATAATTTAATTGCTTCTTAATTCATGAATATTTCAGTTTTTATTAAATTATTATATTTTAGAATCTAATAAATATTTTTATGTATGATTTAATCGTCACTTCATATTAATATTTTTTTGTTTACTTATTAATTATTTTATTGCACGAGTGTCTCTATAAAAATTATTTATTTATAAATATTTATAGACTCTTATAAATTGAATATCATGTTCAATGCATTTTTTCATTTATATGAAATTTCTTTTTTATAAGAATAAATACACATATATTTTATATAAAATATATATTAATAAGTATTTAAATGAGCATTAAAAAAAAAATTAATATTCTATTAATAATATTTAAGTGAATCTCTCAATTATTGTTTACATTAAATTTTTTGTAAAGTAAATGTATATATTTTGAATGTTTGTGTAGGTTATAATTTGAATTTTTTTTTAACATGTATTGATTATCATTCAGTAATTTTTTAAATTTTATGAACATATAGATGCTTTTTTAAATGATGCATGAATGTTATTTCTTTGTATTTTGAGCATATGACTATTTATATAGTTTATTTATATAAATGATGTATAAATGTTATTTGTTTGTATTTTTAGCATATAATTATTTATATAGTTTATTATATATGACATTCATAACTTGAAGTTATGTTAAAAATAAGTTTTTAATTTTTATGATAAGTAATTATAATTATATTTATAATATAAATTTTTAAATGCTAGAAAATGTTTAGTATGAGTATTTGTTTAAATAATTTTTTAATTTTTATGAAGAGTAATTATAATTATATGTTGGAGAAGTTTGCAGGGATGTATTCAATTTTTTTTTGCTCTATTGTTGTAGGTTGGAAAAGTTTGCAGGGAATGTACTCAGTCGAATAAGTGATTTCTTTGGTCGTTTGCAGGGATAATGGCGTCCTTTGGTTTGGTGTTGATTCTCCTTCAACAGCAAGGAAAGGGGAAGGGATAATGGCATTAGGTTAAGCTAATTGATGTTGAATCTCCCTTCAACAGCAAGGAAGGGATAAGAGATGATTGTAATTTCAACACGAAAATTTTAGAATCTTTATTATTTGTAATTTTTTTGACTAGGGGTTCATTATTTTTCAATTTTTCTATTGTTTCTAGGGATTATGACATTCGGATAAGTGATTTGGTGTTGAATTTCATTCAACAAGAAGGAAGGGGAAGGGATAATGGGTATTTCAACTGTTTGTTTTTATTTTTGAGTAGGGTTTCATTATTTCTCAGCAATGTATTTTTCTGCAGCACTTCTCTGAATTATTGCATTTGCGCTCTTGCTATTTTTCTCATTTGCACTCTTATTTTTAATTTTTTTTAGCTTTTGTTGTTGTAGTTTTGAATTTGCACTTTTGCTATTTTTCTCATTTGCACTCTTGTTTTTAATAGTTTTTTTGGCTTATGTTGTTGTAGGTTGGAGAAGTTTGCAGTTGCGCTCTTGCTTTTAATAATTTTTTTGGCTTCTGTTGTTGTAGGTTGGAGAAGTTTGCAAGGAATGTATTGGATTTTTTTTGGTTCTGTTTTTGTAGGTTGGAGAAGTTTGCAAGAAATGTACTCAGCTGAATAAGCGATTTCAACACCAGTATAATGGATCTGATTTTCTATGATAACCCTAATTTTTCTTGGTATTTTTTTACTAATTTTTCTTGGTGTTTTTTTAATTTTGTATTTTCTGTCTGGCGGTTTTACAAAACCCTCCTGACTTTATCCGACGATTTTACGAAACCCTCCTGGCTCTATCCGATAGTTTTACAAAACCCTCGTGGCTCTGTCCGGTGGTTTTGTGAAACCCTCCTGGCTCTGTCTGGTAGTTTTAGGAAATCTTGTTGCTCTATCTGGTAGTTTTATGAAACACTCCTGGCTCTGTTCGGTGGTTTACGAAACCCTCTTGGTTTTTTTTGATGGTTTACAAAATGCCCCTGACTCTGTTTGGTGGTTTTATGAAACGCTCTTGACTCTGTTTGGTAGTTTTACGAAATGCTCCTGACTCTGTCAGGTAGTTTTATGAAATGCCTCTGACTCTATTCGACCATTTTATGAAACCCTCCTGACTCTGTCCAGCGGTTTTACGATATCCTCCTAATTCTGTCGGGTGGTTTTACGATACCCAGCTGATTCTATCAGATAGTTTTATGAAACCCTCCTAATTGTGTCAGGCATTTTACAAGACCCTCCTAACTCTGTCTGGCAGTTTTACGAAACCCTCCTGACTCTATCTGGAAATTTTACGAAAACCTCCTGACTCTGTCTGGCAGTTTATGAAACCCTCTTGACTATGTCTGGCAGTTTTATGAAACCCTCCTGACTCTGTCAGGTGGTTTACAAAACCCACATGACTTTGTTTGGCAGTTTTACGAAACCCTCTTGACTCTGTCTGGGGATTTTAGGAAACCCTCCTGACTCTGTTTGGGGATTTTAGGAAACCCTCTTGTCTGGGGGTTTTACAAAACATTTGACTCTATCTAGGGTTTTACAAAACCTTCGACTTTGTCTGGGGTTTTACAAAACCTTCAACTTTGTCTGGGGTTTTACAAAACCTTCAACTCTATCTGAGGTTTTCCTCGACTTGAGTTATATTAAGAATTCTTTATTTCTCATCTTCTATGGTTTTTTTTTCATTTTCCTTATAGGGAAAGTGCTTATTACTTAGCAATAGCCATGGACAGTATGAAGGTGTGTTTCTTTGTTTTATATATATATATATATATATATATATATATATATATATATATATATATATATATATATATATATATGTTTATTATTATTATTATTATTATTATTATTATTATTATTATTATTATTATTTATTTATTTATTTATTTTTATATTTGTTTAATGTTAATGTTTGAATAGTTCTTTATTATTTATGAAAGTAATGATTGTATATTAATTGTTTTGTTTTTTTTGGTTTTTTTTTCTTTTCTATTTGCATAACGATATTTTATTTTTTGGCTCACTGATTCATTATTTTTTTGCTGGGTGGGATATTATATTCATTTAAATGAATTTTAAAATTAAATGAAATGTTAGATATAATTTAGATGCTTCTTACTTTATTTATTTATAAGTGAATGTTTATTCCAACATATTATGGTTTTTTTTTTTATTATTAAATTATTATATTTTAGAATTGAAATTATAATTTAGATGCTTCTTAATTCATATATAAAGCTGAAATAATAATTTAATTGCTTCTTAATTCATGAATATTTCCTTTATTATTAAATTATTATATTTTAGAATCTATTAAATATTTTTATGTATGATTTAATCGTCACTTCATATTAATATTTTTTTGTTTACTTATTAATTATTTTATTGCACGAGTATCTCTAGAAAAATTATTTATTTATAAATGTTTATAGACTCTTATAAATTGTATATCATGTTCAATGCATTTTTTCATTTATATGAAATTTCTTTTTTATAAGAATAAATACACATATATTTTATATAAAATATATATTAATAAGTATTTAAATGAGCATTAAAAAAAAATTAATATTTTATTAATAATATTTAAGTGAATCTCTCAATTATTGTTTACATTAAATTTTTTGTAAAGTAAATGTATATATTTTGAATGTTTGTGTAGGTTATAATTTGAATTTTTTTTTAACATGTATAGATTATCATTCAGTAATTTTTTAAATTTTATGAAAATATAGATGCTTGTTTAAATGATGCATGAATGTTATTTGTTTGTATTTTGAGCATATGACTATTTATATAGTTTATTTATATAAATGATGTATAAATGTTATTTGTTTGTATTTTTAGCATATAATTATTTATATAGTTTATTATATATGACTTTCATAACTTGAAGTTATGTTAAAAATAATTTTTTAATTTTTATGATAAGTAATTATAATTATATTTATAATATATATTTTTAAATGCTAGAAAATGTTTAGTATGAGTGTTTGTTTAAATAATTTTTTAATGTTTATGAAGAGTAATTATAAATATATGTTGGAGAAGTTTGCAGGGATGTATTCAATTTTTTTTGGTTCTGTTGTTGTAGGTTGGAGATGTTTGCAGGGAATGTACTCGGTCGAATAAGTGATTTCTTTGGTCGTTTGTAGGGATAATGGCTTCCTTTGGTTTGGTGTTGAATCTCCTTCAATAGGAAGGAAAGGGGAAGGGATAATGGCATTAGGGTAAGCTAATTGATGTTGAATCTCCCTTCATTAACAAGGAAGGGAGAAGAGATGATTGTAATTTCAACACGAAAATTTTTGAATCTTTATTGTTTGTTATTTTTTTGATTAGGGTTTTATTAAGATTTGATTATTTCTCTTTTTTTTTTGGTTGTTTGCGGGGATAAGCGATTTGGTGTTGAACTTTTGTTATTTTTTTTACTAGGGTTTTATTATTTTTCAATTTTTCTATTGTTTCTAGGGATTATGGCATTCGGATAAGTGATTTGGTGTTGAATCTCATTCAACAAGAAGGAAGGGGAAAGGGATAAAGGGTATTTCAACTATTTGTTTTTATTTTTGAGTAGGGTTTCATTATTTCTCAGCAATGTATTTTTTTGCAGCACTTCTCTTAATTATTGCATTTGCATTCTTTCTATTTTTCTCATTTATGCTCTTGTTTTTAATATTTTTTTCACTTTCGTTGTTGTAGGTTGGAATTTGAACTCTTGCTATTTTTCTCATTTGCGCTCTTGCTTTTAAAAGTTTTTTTGGCTTATGTTGTTGTAGGTTGGAGAAGTTTGAAGTTGCGCTCTTGCTTTTAATAATTTTTTTGGCTTCTGTTGTTGTAGGTTGGAGAAGTTTGCAGGGAATGTATTCAATTTTTTTTGGTTCTGTTGTTGTAGGTTGGAGAAGTTTGCAAGAAATGTACTCAGCTGAATAAGCGATTTCAACACCAGTATAATGGATGTAATTTTCTATGATAACCCTAATTTTTTTTGGTGTTTTTTTACTAATTTTTATTGGTGTTTTTTTAATTTTGTATTTTCTGTCTAACGATTTTACAAAACCCTCCTGACTCTGTCTGACGATTTTATGAAACCCTCCTGGCTCTATTCGGTGGTTTTACAAAACCCTCCTAGCTCTGTTCGGTGGTTATACGAAACCCTCCTAGCTCTGTTCGGTGGTTATATGAAATCCTATGGCTTTATCTGGTAGTTTTATGAATCCCTCCTGGCTCTGTTCGGTGGTTTATGAAACCCTCTTGGTTCTATCTAATGGTTTACAAAATGCCCTTGACTCTATCTGGTGGTTTTATGAAATGCTCTTGACTCTGTCTAGCGGTTTCATGAAATGCTCCTGACTCTGTTAGGCAATTTTAAGAAATGCCCCTGACTCTGTCTGTTGATTTTATGAAACCCTACTAACTCTATCCAGCAGTTCTACGATACCCTCCTAATTTTTTCAGGCAGTTTTACGATACCCAACTGATTTTGTCAAATGATTTTGCTAAACCCTCATGATTTTGTCAGGTATTTTATGAAACCCTCCTGACTCTATCGGGTAGTTTTAAGAAATCCTCATGACTCTATCTGGCAATTTTACGAAACCCTCCTGACTCTGTCTGGCAGTTTATGAAACCCTCTTGACTCTGTCTGGTGGTTTTATGAAACCCTCCTGACTCTGTCAGATGGTTTATAAAACCCTCTTGACTTTGTCTGGTAGTTTTACGAAATGCTCCTGACTCTAACTGGGGGTTTTACAAAACCCTCCTGACTCTGTCTGGGGATTTTATGAAACCCTCTTATTTGGGGGTTTTACAAAACTTTTGACTCTGTCTGGGGTTTTACAAAACCTTCGACTCTATCTGGGGTTTTCCTCGACTTGAATTATATTAAAATTCCTTAATTCTCATCTTGTATGGTTTTATTTTCATTTTCCTTACAGGGAATGTGCTTGTTCCTTAGCAACAACCATGGACAGTACGAAGGTATGTTTCTTTGTTATATATATATATATATATATATATATATATGTATGTATGTATGTATGTATGTATGTATGTATGTATGTATGTATGTATGTATGTATGTAGAGTTTGTTATAATCGTGATTATTATTATTTTTCTTTAATATTAATGTTTTAATAGTTATTTATTATTTATGAAAGTAATGATTGTATATTAACTATTTTGTTTTTTTGGTTTTTTTTTCTTTTCTATTTGTATAACAGTATTTTATTTTTTGGCTCGCTTATTCATTATTTTTTCACTGGGTGGGATAATATATTCATTTAAATGAATTTTAAATTTAAATGAAATGTTAGATATAATTTAGATGCTTCTTACTTTATTTATTTATAAGTGAATGTTTATTCCAACATATTATGGTTTTTATTTTTTTATTATTAAATTATTACATTTTAGAACTGAAATTATAATTTAGATGCTTCTAAATTCATATATAAAACTGAAATTATAATTTAATTGCTTCTTAATTCATGAATATTTCCTTTATTATTAAATTATTATATTTTAGTATCTAATAAATATTTTTATGTATGATTTAATCGTCACTTCATATTAATATTTTCTTGTTTACTTATTAGTTATTTTATTGCAAGAGTGTCTATATAAAAATTATTTATTTATAAATATTTATACTCTTATAAATTGTATATCATGTTCAATGCATTTTTTCATTTATATGATTTTTTTTTTGGTATAAGAATTAATAAATACACATATATTTTATATTAAATATATATTAATAAGTATTTAAATGAGTGTAACAAAAAAAAAATAAAAATTATTAATATATATTTCAGTAAATATCTCAATTCTTGTTTACATTAAATTTTTTGTAAAGTAAATGTATATATTTTGAACGTTTGTGTAAGTTATAATTTGAAAAAAAAAAATAACATGTATTGATTATCATTCAGTAATTTTTTAAATTTTATGAAAGTATAGATGCTTGTTTAAATGATGCATGAATGTTATTTGTTTGTATTTTGAGCATATGACTATTTATATAGTTTATTTATATAAATGATGTATAAATGTTATTTGTTTATATTTTTAGCATATAATTATTTATATAGTTTATTATATATGACTTTCATAACTTGAAGTTATGTTAAAAATATTTTTTTAATTTTTATGATAAGTAATTATAATTATATTTATAATGTAAATGTTTAAATGCTAGAAAATTTTTAGTATGAGTATTTGTTTAAATAATTTTTTAATTTTTATGAAGAGTAATTATAATTATATGTTGGAGAAGTTTGTGGGGAATGTATTCAATTTTTTTTGTTTCTGTTGTTGTAGGTTGGAGAAGTTTGCAGGGAATGTACTTGGCCGAATAAGCGATTTCAACACCAGTATAATGGATCTGATTTTCTATGATAACCTTAATTTTTCTTGGTGTTTTTTTACTAATTTTTTTTGGTGTTTTCTTAATTTTGTATTTTCTGTCCGACGGTTTTACAAAACCCTCTTGACTCTGTCTGATGGTTTTACGAAACCCTCCTGGGTCTGTCTGGCAGTTTTACAAAACCCTCCTGGCTATGTCTGGTGGTTTTACGAAATCCTCTGGCTCTATCCAACAGTTTTATGAAACCCTCCTGGCTTTGTCTGGCTGTTTACGAAACCCTCCTGGCTCTATTTGGTGATTTATGAAATGCTCCTGACTCTGTCTGGTGGTTTTACAAAATGCTCCTGACTCTGTCTGGAAATTTTATGAAACACTCTTGATTCTGTCAAGTGGTTTTATGAAATGCTCCTAACTCTACCTGATAGTTTTATGAAACACTCCTGACTCTGTCCAATAGTTTTACGATACCCTCCTAATTTTGTCAGGCTATTTTAGGATACTCAACAGATTCCGTTGAGCGATTTTACGAAACCCACCTATTTCTATCAGGCATTTTACGAAACCCTCCTGACTCTATTAGGTAGTGTTATGAAACCCTCGTGACTCTATTTGGTGGTATTACGAAACCCTCCTGACTCTATCTGGTAGTTTACAAAACCCTCTTGACTTTGTTTGGCAGTTTTATGAAACCCTCCTAACTCTGTCGGGTAGTTTACGAAACCCTCTTGACTCTGTCTGGCGGTTTTATGAAACCCCCTGACTCTGTCTGGGGTTTTACAAAACCCTCCTGACTCTGTTTGGGGATTTTATGAAACACTCTTGTCTGGGGGTTTTACAAAACTTTCGACCCTATCTGGGGTTTTACAAAACCTTCGACTCTGTTTGGGGTTTTACAAAACCTTCGACTTTGTCTGGGGTTTTACAAAACCTTCAACTCTGTCTGAGGTTTTCCTCGACTTGAGTTATATTAAGAATTCTTTATTTCTCATCTTCTATGGTTTTATTTTCATTTTCCTTACAGGGAATGTGGTTGTTACTTAGCAACAGCCATGGACAGTACGAAGTTATGTTTTTTTATTATTATTATTATTATTATTATTATTATTATTATTATTATTATTATTATTATTATTATTATTATTATTATTATTATTATTATTATTATTATTATTATTATTATTATTATTTATTTATTTATTTTTATTTTTGTTTAATATTAATGTTTGAATAGTTCTTTATTATTTATGAAAGTAATGATTGTATATTAATTGTTTTGTTTTTTTTCTTTTCTATTTGTATAACAACATTTTATTTTTTGGCTCACTGATTGATTATTTTTTTGTTGGGTGGGATATTATATTCATTTAAATGAATTTTAAAATTAAATGAAATGTTAGATATAATTTAGATGCTTCTTACTTTATTTATTTATAAGTGAATGTTTATTCCAACATATTATGGTTTTTTTTTTTTTATTAAATTATTATATTTTAGAATTGAAATTATAATTTAGATGCTTCTTAATTCATATATAAAGCTGAAATTATAATTTAATTGCTTCTTAATTCATGAATATTTCCTTTATTATTAAATTTTTATATTTTAGAATCTAATAAATATTTTTATGTATGATTTAATCGTCACTTCATATTAATATTTTTTTGTTTACTTATTAATTATTTTATTGCACGAGTCTCTCGAGAAAAATTATTTATTTATAAATGTTTATAGACTCTTTTAAATTGTATATCATGTTCAATGCATTTTTTCATTTATATGAAATTTCTTTTTTATAAGAATAAATAAACACACATATATTTTATATAAAATATATATTAATAAGTATTTAAATGAGCGTAAAAAAAAAATTAATATTTTATTAATAATATTTAAGTGAATCTCTCAATTATTGTTTACATTAACTTTTTTGTAAAGTAAATGTATATATTTTGAATGTTTGTGTAGGTTATAATTTGATTTTTTTTTTAACATGTATTGATTATCATTCAGTAATTTTTTAAATTTTATGAAAATATAGATGCTTGTTTAAATGATGCATGAATGTTATTTGTTTGTATTTTGAGCATATGACTATTTATATAGTTTATTTATATAAATGATGTATAAATGTTATCTGTTTGTATTTTTCTCATATAATTATTTATATAGTTTATTATATATGACTTTCATAAGTTGAAGTTATGTTAAAAATAATTTTTTAATTTTTATGATAAGTAATTATAATTATATTTATAATATATACTTTTAAATGCTAGAAAATGTTTAGTATGAATGTTTGTTTAAATAATTTTTTAATGTTTATGAAGAGTAATTATAATTATATGTTGGAGAAGTTTGCAGGGATGTATTCAATTTTTTTTGGTTCTGTTGTTGTAGGTTGGAGAAGTTTGCAGGGAATGTACTCGGTTGAATAAGTGATTTTTTTGGTCGTTTGTAGGGATAATGGCGTCCTTTGGTTTGGTGTTGAATCTCCTTCAACAGGAAGGAAAGGGGAAGGGATAATGGCGTTAGGGTAAGCTAATTGATGTTGAATCTCCCTTCATTAACAAGGAAGGGAGAAGAGATGATTGTAATTTCAACATGAAAATTTTTGAATCTTTATTGTTTGTTATTTGTTTGACTAGGGTTTTATTAAGATTTGATTATTTCTCTTTTTTTTTTTGGTTGTTTGCGGGGATAAGCGATTTGGTTTTGAACTTTTGTTATTTTTTTGACTAGGGTTTAATTATTTTTCAATTTTTCTATTGTTTCTAGGGATTATGGCATTCGGATAAGTGATTTGGTGTTGAATCTCATTCAACAAGAAGGAAGGGGAAAGGGATAAAGGGTATTTCAACTGTTTGTTTTTATTTTTGAATAGGGTTTCATTATTTCTCAGCAATGTATTTTTTTGCAGCACTTCTCTTAATTATTGCATTTGTGTTCTTTCTATTTTTCTCATTTACGCTCTTGTTTTTAATATTTTTTTTCACTTTTGTTGTTGTAGGTTGGAATTTGCACTCTTGCTATTTTTCTCATTTGCGCTCTTGCTTTTAATATTTTTTTTGGCTTATGTTGTTGTAGGTTGGAGAAGTTTGAAGTTGCGCTCTTGCTTTTAATAATTTTTTTGGCTTCTGTTGTTGTAGGTTGGAGAAGTTTGCAGGGAATGTATTCAATTTTTTTTGGTTCTGTTGTTGTAGGTTGGAGAAGTTTACAGGAAATGTACTCAGCTGAATAAGCGATTTCAACACCAGTATAATGGATGTAATTTTCTATGATAACCCTAATTTTTCTTGGTGTTTTTTTACTAATTTTTATTGGTGTTTTTTTAATTTTTGTATTTTTTGTCTGACGGTTTTACAAAACCCTCCTGACTCTGTCTGACGATTTTATGAAACCCTCTTGGCTCTGTTCGGTGGTTTTATGAAACCCTCCTAGCTCTGTTCGGTGGTTTTACAAACCCTCCTGGCTTTGTTTGACGGTTCTATGAAATCCTGTGGCTTTATCTGGTGGTTTTATGAAACCCTCCTGGCTATGTTTGGTGGTTTATGAAACCCTCTTGGTTCTATCTGATGGTTTACAAAATGCCCTTGACTCTGTCTGGTGGTTTTATGAAATGCTCTTGACTTCATCTAGCGGTTTCATGAAATGCTCCTGACTCTGTTAGGTAATTTTAAGAAATGCCCTTGACTCTGTCTTGTGATTTTATGAAACCCTCCTAACTCTATCCAGCGGTTTTATGATACCCTCCTGATTTTTTTAGGCAGTTTTACGATACCCAACTGATTTTGTCAAATGGTTTTACTAAACCCTCATGATTTTGTCAGGCATTTTATGAAACCTTCCTGACTCTATCGAGCATTTTTAAGAAACCCTCATGACTCTATCTGGCAATTTTACGAAACCCTCCTGACTCTGTCTGGCAGTTTATGAAACCCTCTTGACTCTGTCCGGCGGTTTTATGAAACCCTCCTGACTCTGTCAGGTGGTTTACAAAACCCTCTTGACTTTGTCTGGCAGTTTTACGAAACGCTCTTGACTCTATCTGGGGGTTTTAAAAAACCCTCCTGACTCTGTCTAGGGATTTTACGAAACCCTCTTGTTTGGGGGTTTTACAAAACTTTTGACTCTGTCTGGGGTTTTACAAAACCTTTGACTCTATCTGGGGTTTTCCTCGACTTGAATTATATTAAAATTCCTTAATTCTCATCTTCTATGGTTTTATTTTCATTTTCTTTACAGGGAATGTGCTTGTTACTTAGAAACAACCATGGACAGTACGAAGGTATGTTTCTTTGTTATATATATATATATATATATATATATGTATGTATGTATGTATGTATGTATGTATGTATGTATGTATGTATGTATGTATGTATGTATGTATGTATGTAGAGTTTGTTATAATCGTGATTATTATTATTATTTTTATTTTTGTTTAATATTAACGTTTTAATAGTTATTTATTATTTATGAAAGTAATGATTGTATATTAACTATTTTGTTTTTTTGGTTTTTTTTTCTTTTCTATTTGTATAACAATATTTTATTTTTTGGCTCGCTTATTCATTATTTTTTTGCTGGGTGGGATAATATATTCATTTAAATGAATTTTAAAATTAAATGAAATGTTAGATATAATTTAGATGATTCTTACTTTATTTATTTATAAGTGAATGTTTATTCCAACATATTATGGTTTTTATTTTTTTATTATCAAATTATTACATTTTAGAACTGAAATTATAATTTAGATGCTTCTAAATTCATATATAAAACAGAAATTATAATTTAATTGCTTCTTAATTCATGAATATTTCCTTTATTATTAAATTATTATATTTTAGAATCTAATAAATATTTTTATGTATGATTTAATTGTCACTTCATATTAATATTTTCTTGTTTACTTATTAGTTATTTTATTGCAAGAGTGTCTGTATAAAAATTATTTATTTATAAATATTTATACTCTTATAAATTGTATATCATGTTCAATGCATTTTTTCATTTATATGATTTTTTTTTGGTATAAGAATTAATAAATACACATATATTTTATATTAAATATATATTAATAAGTATTTAAATGAGTGTAACAAAAAAAAATTAATATTTTATTAATAGATATTTAAGTAAATATCTCAATTCGTGTTTACATTAAATTTTTTGTAAAGTAAATGTATATATTTTGAACATTTGTGTAAGTTATAATTTGAAAAAAAAATTTAACATGTATTGATTATCATTCAGTAATTTTTAAAATTTTATGAAAGTATAGATGCTTGTTTAAATGATGCATGAATGTTATTTGTTCGTATTTTGAGCATATGACTATTTATATAGTTTATTTATATAAATGATGTATAAATGTTATTTGTTTATATTTTTAGCATATAATTATTTATATAGTTTATTATATATGACTTTCATAACTTTAACTTATGTCAAAAATATTTTTTTAATTTTTATGATAAGTAATTATAATTATATTTATAATGTAAATTTTTAAATGCTAGAAAATTTTTAGTATGAGTATTTGTTTAAATAATTTTTTAATTTTTATGAAGAGTAATTATAATTATATGTTGGAGATGTTTGTAGGGAATGTATTCAATTTTTTTTGGTTCTGTTGTTGTAGGTTGGAGAAGTTTGCAAGGAATGT
This sequence comes from Torreya grandis, assembly GCA_037957365.1. Taxonomy (NCBI): domain Eukaryota; kingdom Viridiplantae; phylum Streptophyta; class Pinopsida; order Cupressales; family Taxaceae; genus Torreya; species Torreya grandis. The sequence continues at coordinate 2,599,931 of JARHVA010001654.1, forward strand.
ACTTGGCCGAATAAGCGATTTCAACACCAGTATAATGGATCTGATTTTCTATGATAACCTTAATTTTTTTTGGTGTTTTCTTAATTTTGTATTTTCTATCCGACGGTTTTACAAAACCCTCCTGACTCTGTCTGATGGTTTTATGAAACCCTCCTGGGTCTGTCTGGCAGTTTTACGAAACCCTCTTGGCTATGTCTGGTGGTTTTATGAAATCCTCTAGCTCTATCCAATAGTTTTATGAAACCCTCCTGGCTTTGTCTAGCTATTTACGAAACCCTCCTGGCTCTATTTGCCGATTTATGAAATGCTCCTGGCTCTGTCTGGTGGTTTTACAAAATGCTCCTGACTCTGTCTGGCAATTTTATGAAACACTCTTGATTCTGTCAAGTGGTTTTATGAAATGCTCCTAACTCTACCTGATAGTTTTATGAAACCCTCCTGACTCTGTCCAACAGTTTTACGATACCCTCCTAATTTTGTCAGGCTATTTTAGGATACTCAACAGATTCCGTCGAGCGATTTTATGAAACCCACCTATTTCTATCAGGCATTTTACGAAACCCTACTGACTCTATTAGGCAGTGTTATGAAACCCTCGTGACTCTATTTGGTGGTTTTACGAAACCCTCCTGACTCTATCTGGTAGTTTACAAAACCCTCTTGACTTTGTTTGGCAGTTTTATGAAACCCTCCTAACTCTGTCGGGTAGTTTATGAAATCCTCTTGACTCTGTCTGGCGGTTTTATGAAACCCCCCTGACTCTGTCTGGGGTTTTACAAAACCCTCCTGACTCTGTTTGGGGATTTTACGAAACCCTCTTGTTTGGGGGTTTTACAAAACTTTCGACCCTATTTGGGGTTTTACAAAACCTTCGACTCTGTTTGGGGTTTTAAAAAACCTTCGACTTTGTCTGGGGTTTTACAAAACCTTCAACTCTGTCTGAGGTTTTCCTCGACTTGAGTTATATTAAGAATTCTTTATTTCTCATCTTCTATGATTTTATTTTCATTTTCCTTACAGGGAATGTGCTTGTTACTTAGCAACAGCCATGGACAGTACGAAGTTATGTTTCTTTGTTATATTATTATTATTATTATTATTATTATTATTATTATTATTATTATTATTATTATTATTATTATTATTATTATTATTATTATTATTATTTATTTTTATTTTTGTTTAATTTTAATGTTTGAATAGTTCTTTATTATTTATGAAAGTAATGATTATATATTAATTGTTTTGTTTTTTTTCTTTTCTATTTGTATAACGATATTTTATTTTTTGGCTCATTGATTCATTATTTTTTTGCTGGGTGGGATATTATATTCATTTAAATGAATTTTAAAATTAAATGAAATGTTAGATATAATTTAGATGCTTCTTACTTTATTTATTTATAAGTGAATGTTTATTCCAACATATTATGGCTTTTTTTTTTTTTTTAATTAAATTATATTTTAGATGCTTCTTAATTCATATATAAAACTGAAAATATAATTTAATTGCTTCTTAATTCATGAATATTTCCTTTATTATTAAATTTTTATATTTTAGAATCTAATAAATATTTTTATGTATGATTTAATCGTCACTTCATATTAATATTTTTTTGTTTACTTATTAATTATTTTATTGCACGAGTGTCTCTATAAAAATTATTTATTTATAAATATTTATAGACTCTTATAAATTGTATATCATGTTCAATGCATTTTTTCATTTATATGAAATTTCTTTTTTATAAGAATTAATAAATACACATATATTTTATATTAAATATATATTAATAAGTATTTAAATGAGTGTAACAAAAAAAATTAATATTTTATTAATATATATTTAAGTGAATCTCTCAATTATTGTTTACATCAAATTTTTTGTAAAGTAATTGTATATATTTTGAATGTTTGTGTAAGTTATAATTTGTAATTTTTTTTAACATGTATTGATTATCATTCAGTAATTTTTTTAATTTTATGAAAATATAGATGCTTGTTTAAATGATGCATGAATGTTATTTGTTTGTATTTTGAGCATATGACTATTTATATAGTTTATTTATATAAATGATGTATAAATGTTATTTGTTTGTATTTTTAGCATATAATTATTTATATAGTTTATTATATATGACTTTCATAACTTGAAGTTATGTTAAAAAAAAGTTTGTAATTTTTATGATAAGTAATTATAATTATATTTATAATATAAATTTTTAAATGCTAGAAAATTTTTAGTATGAGTATTTGTTTAAATAATTTTTTAATCTTTATGAAGAGTAATTATAATTATATGTTGGAGAAGTTTGCATGGATGTATTCAATTTTTTTTTATTATATTGTTGTAGGTTGGAGAAGTTTGCAGGGAATGTACTCCGTCGAATAAGTGATTTCTTCGGTCGTTTGCAGGGATAATGGCATCCTTTAGTTTGGTGTTGAATCTCCTTCAACAGGAAGGAAGGGGGAAGGGATAATGGTGTTAGGGTAAGCTATTTGATGTTGAATCTCCCTTGAATAGCAAGGAAGGGAGAAGAGATAATTGTAATTTCAACACGAAATTTTTTGAATCTTTATTATTTGTTATTTTTTTGACTAGGGCTTTATTAAGATTTGATTATTTCTCTCTTTCTTTTTTTGGTTGTTTGCGGGGATAAGAAATTTGGTGTTGAAATTTTGTTATTTTTTTGACTAGGGTTTCATTATTTTTCAATTTTTCTATTGTTTCCAGGGATTATGACATTCGGATAAGTGATTTGGTGTTGACTCACATTCAACAAGAAGGAAGGGGAAAGGGATAATGGGTATTTCAACTGTTTCTTTTTATTTTTGAGTAGGGTTTCTTTATTTCTCAGTAATGTATTTTTCTGCAGCACTTCTCTCAATTATTGCATTTGCGCTCTTGCTATTTTTCTCATTTGCGCTCTTGTTTTTAATATTTTTTTCGCTTTTGTTGTTGTAGTTTGGAATTTGCACTTTTTTTATTTTTCTCATTTGCACTCTTGTTTTTAATAGTTTTTTTGGCTTAGGTTGTTGTAGGTTGGAGAAGTTTGCAGTTGCGCTCTTGCTTTTAATAATTTTTTTGGCATCTATTGTTGTAGGTTGGAGAAGTTTGCAGGGAATGTATTTGATTTTTTTTGGTTCTGTTGTTGTAGTTTGGAGAAGTTTGCAGGAAATGTACTCAGCTGAATAAGCGTTTTCAACACCAGTATAATGGATCTGATTTTCTATGATAACCCTAATTTTTCTTGGTGTTTTTTACTAATTTTTCTTGGTTTTTTTTTTTAAATTTTGTATTTTTTGTCTGGCGGTTTTACAAAACCCTCCTGACTCTATCTGATGGTTTTACGAAACCCTCCTGGCTCTATCTGATAGTTTTACAAAACCCTCGTGGCTCTGTCTGACAGTTTTATGAAACCCTCCTGGCTCTGTCTGGCAGTTTTATGAAATCATGTGGCTCTATCTGGCGGTTTTATGAAACCCTCCTAACTCTGTTTGGTGGTTTACGAAACCCTTCTGGTTTTTTTTGATGGTTTACAAAATGCCCCTGACTCTGTCTGGTGATTTTATGAAATGCTCTTGACTATGTTTGGTAGTTTTATGAAATGCTTCTGACTCTGTCAGGTAGTTTTATGAAATGCCCCTGACTCTGTTTGATGATTTTATGAACCCCTCTTGACTCTGTCCAATGGTTTTATGATACCCTCCTGATTCTGTTGGGTGGTTTTATGATACCCAGCTGATTCTGTTAGATAGTTTTATGGAACCCTCCTGATTGTGTCAGGCATTTTATGAAACCCTCTTGACTCTGTCGGGTAGTTTTACGAAACCCTCCTGACTCTGTCTGGCAGTTTTATGAAACCCTCCTAACTCTGTCTGGCAGTTTATGAAACCCTCTTGACTATGTCTTGCAGTTTTACGAAAGCCTCCTCACTCTGTCAGGTGGTTTACAAAACCCTCATGACTTTGTCTGGCAGTTTTACAAAACCCTCCTGACTCTATCTGGGGGTTTTACGAAACCCTCCTCACTCTGTCTGGGGATTTTGAGAAACCCTCTTGTCTAGGGGTTTTACAAAACTTTCGACTCTGTCTGGGGTTTTATAAAACCTTTGACTCTATCTGGGGTTTTCCTTGACTTGAGTTATATTAAGAATTCTTTATTTGTCATCTTCTATGGTTTTATTTTCATTTTCCTTACAGGGAATGTGCTTGTTTCTTAGCAACAACCATGGACAGTACGAAGGTATGTTTCTTTGTTATTATATATATATATATATATATATATATATATATATATATATATATATATATATATATATATGTATATATATATATATGTATGTATATATATATGTATGTATATATATGTATGTATATATATGTATGTATATGTATGTATGTATATGTATGTATATGTATGTATATATATGTATATGTATATATATATATGTATATATGTATATATATGTATATATATATATATATATATATATATATATATGTATATATATATGTATATATATATATAGAGTTTGCTATAATCGTGATTATTTTTATTATTATTTTTATTTTTGTTTAATATTAATGTTTGAATAGTTCTTTATTATTTTTGAAAGTAATGATTGTATATTAACTATTTTGTTTTTTTTTGTTTTTTTCTTTTCTATTTGTATAACGATATTTTATTTTTTGGCTCTGTGATTCATTATTTTTTTGCTGGGTGGGATAATATATTCATTTAAATGAATTTTAAAATTAAATGAAATGTTAGATATAATTTAGATGCTTCTTACTTTATTTATTTATAAGTGAATGTTTATTCCAACATATTATGGGTTTTTTTTTATTAAATTATTATATTTTAGAACTGAAATTATAATTTAGATGCTTCTTAATTCATATATAAAACTGAAATTATAATTTAATTGCTTCTTAATTCATGAATATTTCCTTTATTATTAAATTATTATATTTTATAATCAAATAAATATTTTTATGTCTGATTTAATCGTCACTTCATATTAATATTTTTTTGTTTACTTATTAATTATTTTATTGCACGAGTGTCTCTATAAAAATTATTTATTTATAAATATTTATACTCTTATAAATTGTATATCATGTTCAATGCATTTTTTCATTTATATGAATTTTTTTTATAAGATTTAATAAATACATATATATTTTATATTAAATATATATTAATAAGTATTTAAATGAGTGTAACAAAAAAAAATTAATATTTTATTAATATATATTTAAGTAAATCTCTCAATTATTGTTTACATTTAATTTTTTGTAAAGTAAATGTATATATTTTGAACGTTTGTGTAAGTTATAATTTGAAAAAAAAAAATTAACATGTATTGATTATCATTCAGTAATTTTTAAAATTTTATGAAAGTATAGATGCTTGTTTAAATGATGCATGCCTGTTATTTGTTTGTATTTTGAGCATATGACTATTTATATAGTTTATTTATATAAATGATGTATAAATGTTATTTGTTTTTCATTTTAGCATACAATTATTTATATAGTTTATTATATATGACTTTCATAACTTGAAGTTATGTTAAAAATATTTTTTTAATTTTTATGATAAGTAATTATAATTATATTTATAAAAAAAATTATTAAATGCTAGAAATTTTTTATTATGAGTATTTGTTTAAATAATTTTTTAATTTTTATGAAGAGTAATTATAATTATATGTTGGAGAAGTTTGCAGGGAATGTATTCAGTTTTTTTTGGTTATGTTGTTGTAGGTTAGAGAAGTTTGCAGGAAATGTACATGGCTGAATAAGTGATTTCAACACCAATATAATGGATATGATTTTCTATGATAACCTTAATTTTTCTTTGTGTTTTTTTACTAATTTTTCTTGGTGTTTTTTTAATTTTGTATTTTCTGTCCGACGGTTTTATAAAACCCTCCTGACTCTGTTCGACGATTTTACGAAACCCTCCTGGCTCTGTCTGGTGGTTTTACGAAACTCTCCTGGCTCTGTCTGACGGTTTTACGAAACCCTCTTGGCTATGTTCGATGGTTTTATGAAACCCTCTTGCTCTATGCAAGAGTTTTATGAAACCCTCCTAGCTCTGTCTGGCAGTTTATGAAACCCTCCTGGCTCTGTCCAGGGATTTATGAAATGGTCCTGACTCTGTCTAGTGGTTTTACAAAATACTCCTGACTCTGTTTGGCAGTTTTATGAAACACTCCTTACTCTGTCAGGCAGTTTTACGAAATGCTCCTGACTCTGTCTGATAGTTTTATGAAACCCTCTTGACTCTGTCCAATAGTTTTACGATACCCTCCTAATTTTGTCAGGCTATTTTACGATACCCAGTTGATTCTGTCAGGCGATTTTATGAAACCCACCTGATTCTATCAGGGATTTTACAAAACCCTCCTAACTCTGTTGGGCAGTTTTATGAAACCCTCGTGTCTCTATATGGAAGTTTTATGAAACCCTCCTGACTCTATTTGGCAGTTTACAAAACCCTCTTGACTCTGTTTGGCAGTTTTATGGAACCCTCCTAACTCTGTCAGGTAGTTTATGAAACCCTCTTGACTCTCTCTGGCGATTTTATGAAACCCCCTGACTCTGTCTAGGGTTTTACGAGACCCTCCTGACTCTGTTTGGGGATTTTACAAAACCCTCTTATCTGGGGGTTTTACAAAACTTTCAACTCTATCTGGGGTTTTACAAAACCTTGGACTTTGTCTAGGGTTTTACAAAACCTTCGACTTTCTCTGGGGTTTTACAAAACCTTCAACTCTGTCTAAGGTTTTCCTCGGCTTGAGTTATATTAAGAATTCTTTATTTATCATATTCTATGGTTTTACTTTCATTTTCCTTATAGGGAATGTGCTTGTTACTTAGCAACAGCCATGGACAGTACGAAGGTATGTTGTTATTATTATTATTATTATTATTATTATTATTATTATTATTATTATTATTATTATTATTATTATTATTATTTATTTTTATTTTTGTTTAATATTAATGTTTGTATAGTTCTTTATTATTTATGAAAGTAATGATTGTATATTGATTGTTTTGTTTTTTTCGATTTTTTTTCTTCTATTTGTATAACGATATTTTATTTTTTGGCTCACTGATTCATTATTTTTTTGCTGGGTGGGATAATATATTCATTTAAATGAATTTTAAAATTAAATGAAATGTTAGATATAATTTAAATGCTTATTACTTTATTTATTTATAAGTCAATGTTTATTCCAACATATTATGGTTTTTATTTTTTTTATTATTAAATTACTATATTTTAGAATTGAAATTATAATTTAGATGCTTCTTAATTCATTTAAAAAACTGAAATTATAATTTAATTGCTTCTTAATTCATGAATATTTCCTTTATTATTAAATTATTATATTTTAGAATCTAATAAATATTTTTATGTATGATTTAATCGTCACTTCATATTAATATTTTTTTGTTTACTTATTAAATATTTTATTGCACGAGTGTCTCTATAAAAATTATTTATTTATAAATATTTATAGACTCTTATAAATTGTATATCATGTTCAATGCATTTTTTCACTTATATGAAATTTCTTTTTTATAAGAATTAATAAATACACATATATTTTATATTAAATATATATTAATAAGTATTTAAATGAGTGTAACAAAAAAAAATTAATATTTTATTAATAATATTTAAGTGAATCTCTCAATTATTGTTTACATTAAATTTTTGGTAAAGTAAATGTATATATTTTGAATGTTTGTGTAAGTTATAATTTGAATTTTTTTTTAACATGTATTGATTATCATTCAGTAATTTTTTAAATTTTATGAAAATATAGATGCTTGTTTAAATGATGCATGAATGTTATTTGTTTGTATTTTGAGCATATGACTATTTATATAGTTTATTTATATAAATGATGTATAAATGTTATTTGTTTATATTTTTAGCATATAATTATTTATATAGTTTATTATATATGACTTTCATAACTTGAAGTTATGTTAAAAATAATTTTTTAATTTTTATGGTAAGTAATTATAATTATATTTATAATATAAATTTTTAAATGCTAGAAATTTTTTAGTATGAGTATTTGTTTAAATAATTTTTTAATTTTTATGAAGAGTAATTATAATTATATGTTGGAGAAGTTTGCAGGGAATGTAATAAGTTTTCTTTGGTTCTGTTGTTGTAGGTTGGAGAAGTTTGCAGGGAATGTACTTGGCCGAATAAGCGATTTCAACACCAGTATAATGGATCTGATTTTCTATGATAACCTTAATTTTTCTTGGTGTTTTTTTACTAATTTTTCTTGGTGTTTTTTTAATTTTGTATTTTCTATCTGACGGTTTTACAAAACCCTACTGACTCTGTCCGGCAGTTTTACAAAACCCTCCTGGCTCTGTTCGACAGTTTTACGAAACCCTCTTGGCTATGTCCGGTGGTTTTATGAAACCCTTTGGCTCTATCCATAAATTTTATGAAACCCTCCTGGCTTTGTCTGAAAGTTTATGAAAGCCTCCTGGCTTTGTCTAGTGATTTACAAAATGCTCCTGACTCTGTCTGTTGGTTTTATGAAACGCTCTTGACTCTGTTCGGTGGTTTTATGAAGCACTCCTAACTCTGTTAGGCAATTTTAGGAAATGCTCCTGACTCTGTTTGATAGTTTTATGAAACCCTCCTGACTCTGTCCGGTAGTTTTACGATACCCTCATGATTTTGTCAAGCTATTTTACGATACCCAACTGATTCTGTCGAGCAATTTTATGAAAACCACCTGATTCTATGAGGCATTTTACAAAACCATCCTGACTCTGTCTGACAGTTTTATGATACCCCGCTGATTTTGTCAGTCTATTTTACGATACCCAGATGATTTTGTCAGGTGATTTTACGAAACCCACCTGATTCTATTAGGCATTTTATGAAACCCTCCTGACTCTGTCAGGTAGTTTTATGAAACCCTCATGACTCTGTCTGGCAGTTTTATGAAACCCTTCTGACTCTATCTCGCAGTTTACAAAACCATCTTGACTCTGTTTGGCAGTTTTATGAAACCCTCCTAACTCTATCAGGGAGTTTACGAAACCCTCTTGACTCTGTCTGCCGGTTTTATGAAACCCCCTGACTCTGTCTGGGGTTTTACGAAACCCTCGTGACTCTGTTTGTGGATTTTACGAAACCCTCTTGTCTAGGGGTTTTACAAAATGTTTGATTCTATCTGGGGTTTTACAAAACCTTCGACTCTGTCTAGGGTTTTACAAAACCTTCAACTTTGTCTGGGGTTTTACAAAACCTTCAACTCTGTCTGAGGTTTTCCTCGACTTGAGTTATATTAAGAATTCTTTATTTCTCATCTTCTATGATTTTATTTTCATTTTCCTTATAGGGAAAGTGCTTGTTACTTAGCAACAGCCATGGACAGTACAAAAGTATGTTTCTTTGTTATATATATATATATATATATATATATATATATATATATATATATATATATATATATATATATATATATATATATATATATATATATATATATATATATATATATATATATATATATATATTTATTGTTATTATTACTATTTATTTATTTTTATATTTGTTTAATATTAATGTTTGAATAGTTCTTTATTATTTATGAAAGTAACGATTGTATATTAATTGTTTTGTTTTTTTGGGTTTTTTTTTTCTTTTCTATTTGTATAACGATATTTTATTTTTTGGCTCACTGATTCATTATTTTTTTGCTGGGTGGGATATTATATTCATTTAAATGAATTTTAAAATTAAATGAAATGTTAGATATAATTTAGATGCTTCTTACTTTATTTATTTATAAGTGAATGTTTATTCCAACATATTATGGTTTTTATTTTTTTATTATTAAATTATTATATTTTAGAGTTGAAATTATAATTTAGATGCTTCTTAATTCATATATAAAACTGAAATTATAATTTAATTGCTTCTTAATTCATGAATATTTCCTTTATTATTAAATTATTATATTTTAGAATCTAATAAATATTTTTATGTATGATTTAATCGTCACTTCAAATTAATATTTTTTTGTTTACTTATTAATTATTTTATTGCACGAGTGTCTATAGAAAAATTATTTATTTATAAATGTTTATAGACTCTTATAAATTGTATATCATGTTCAATGCATTTTTTCATTTATATGAAATTTCTTTTTTATAAGAATTAATAAATACACATATATTTTATATTAAAGTTATATTAATAAGTATTTAAATGAGGGTAACCAAAAAAATTAATATTTTATTAATAATATTTAAGTGAATCTCTCAATTATTGTTTACATTAATTTTTTTGTAAAGTAAATGTATATATTTTGAATGTTTGTGTAAGCTATAATTTGAAATTTTTTTTAACATGTATTGATTATCATTCAGTAATTTTTTAAATTTTATGAAAATATAGATCCTTGTTTAAATGATGCATGAATGTTATTTGTTTGTATTTTGAGCATATGACTATTTATATAGTTTATTTATATAAATGATGTATAAATGTTATTTGTTTGTATTTTTAGCATATAATTATTTATATAGTTTATTATATATGACTTTCATAACTTGAAGTTATGTTAAAAATAATTTTTTAATTTTTATGATATGTAATTATAATTATATTTATAATATATATTTTTAAATGCTAGAAAATGTTTAGTATGAGTGTTTGTTTAAATAATTTTTTAATGTTTATGAAGAGTAATTATAATTATAGGTTGGAGAAGTTTGTAGGGATGTATTCAAATTTTTTTGGTTCTGTTGTTGTAGGTTGGAGAAGTTTGCAGGGAATGTACTTGGTCGAATAAGTGATTTCTTTGGTCATTTGTAGGGATAATGGCGTCCTTTGGTTTGGTGTTGAATCTCCTTCAACAGGAAGGAAGGGGGAAGGGATAAAGGCGTTAGGGTAAGCTAATTGATGTTGAATCTCCCTTCATTAACAAGGAAGGGAGAAGAGATGATTGTAATTTCAACACCAATTTTTTTGAATCTTTATTGTTTGTTATTTTTTTGACTAGGGTTTTATTAAGATTTGATTATTTCTCTTTTTTTTTTGGTTGTTTGCGGGGATAAGCGATTTGGTGTTGAACTTTTGTTATTTTTTGACTAGGGTTTCATTATTTTTCAATTTTTCTATTGTTTCCAAGGATTATGGGATTCGGATAAGTGATTTGGTATTGAATCTCATTCAACAAGAAGGAAGGGGAAAGGGATAAAGGGTATTTCAACTTTTTGTTTTTATTTCTGAGTAGGGTTTCATTATTTCTTAGCAATGTATTTTTTTGCAGCACTTCTCTTAATTATTACATTTGCGCTCTTGTTTTTAATATTTTTTTCACTTTCATTGTTGTAGGTTGGAATTTGCACTCTTGTTATTTTTCTCATTTTCTCTCTTGCTTTTAATAGTTTTTTTGGCTTATGTTGTTGTAGGTTGGAGAAGTTTGAAGTTGCGCTCTTGCTTTTAATAATTTTTTTGGCATCTGTTGTTGTAGGTTGGAGAAGTTTACAGGGAATGTATTCAAATTTTTTTTCTGTTGTTGTAGGTTGGAGAAGTTTGCAAGAAATGTACTCAGCTAAATAAGCGATTTCAACACCAGTATAATGGATGTAATTTTCTATGATAACCCTAATTTTTCTTGGTGTTTTTTTACTAATTTTTATTGGTGTTTTTTTAATTTTTTATTTTCTGTCCAACAGTTTTACAAAACCCTCCTGACTATGTCTGACGATTTTATGAAACCCTCCTGGCTCTATCAGGTGGTTTACAAAACCCTCCTGGCTCTGTTCAGTGGTTTTACGAAACCCTCTTGGCTCTGTCTGATAGTTTTATGAAATCCTGTGGCTTTATCTGGTGGTTTTATGAAACCCTCTTGGCTCTCTCTAGCGGTTTCATGAATTGCTCCTGACTCTGTTAGGCAATTTTATGAAATGCCCCTGACTCTGTCTGGTGATTTTATGAAACCCTCCTGACTCTGTCCAGCGGTTTTATGATACCCTCCTGATTTTTTCAGGCATTTTTACGATACCTAGCTGATTTTGTCAGACGGTTTTACAAAACCCTCATGATCTTGTCAGGCATTTTATGAAACCCTCCTGACTCTATCGGGTGGTTTTAAGAAACCCTCATGACTCTATCTGGAAATTTTATGAAACCCTCCTGACTCTGTTTGGTAGTTTATGAAACCATCTTGACTCTATCTGGTGGTTTTATGAAACCCTCTTGACTCTGTCAGGTGGTTTAGAAAACCCTCTTGACTTTGTCTGGCAGTATTACGAAATGCTCCTGACTCTATCTGGGGGTTTTACAAAACCCTCCTGACTCTGTCTGGGGATTTTACGAAACCCTCTTGTTTGGGGGTTTTACAAAACTTTTGACTCTATCTGGGGTTTTACAAAACCTTCGACTCTATCTGGAGTTTTCCTCGACTTGAGTTATATTAAGAATTCTTTATTTCTCATCTTCAATGGTTTTATTTTCATTTTCCTTACATGGAATGTGCTTGTTACTTAGCAACCACCATGGACAGTACAAAGGTATGTTTCTTTGTTATATATATATATATATATATATATATATATATATATATATATATATATATATATATATATATATGTTTATAGAGTTTGTTATAATCATGATTATTATTATTATTATTATTTATTTTTATTTTTATTTTTGTTTAATATTAATATTTTAATAGTTCTTTATTATTTATGAAAGTAATGATTGTATATTAACTATTTTGTTTTTTTGGGTTTTTTTTTCTTTTCTATTTGTATAACAATATTTTATTTTTTGGCTCGCTTATTCATTATTTTTTTGCTGGGTGGGTTAATATATTCATTTAAATGAATTTTAAAATTAAATGAAATGTTAGATATAATTTAGATGCTTCTTACTTTATTTATTTATAAGTGAATGTTTATTCCAACATATTATGGTTTTTATTTTTTTATTATTAAATTATTACATTTTAGAACTGAAATTATAATTTAGATGCTTCTTAATTCATATATAAAACTGAAATTATAATTTAATTGCTTCTTAATTCATGAATATTTCCTTTATTATTAAATTATTATATTTTAGAAACTAATAAATATTTTTATATATGATTTAATCGTCACTTCATATTAATATTTTTTTGTTTACTTATTAATTATTTTATTGCACGAGTGTCTCTAGAAAAATTATTTATTTATAAATGTAAGTAATTATAATTATATTTATAATATAAATTTTTAAATGCTAGAAAATTTTTAGTATGAGTATTTGTTTAAATAATTTTTTAATTTTTATGAACAGTAATTATAATTATATGTTGGAGAAGTTTGTAGGGAATGTATTCAATTTTTTTTGGTTTTGTTGTTGTAGGTTGGAGAAGTTTGCAGGGAATGTACATGGCCGAATAAGCGATTTCAACACCAGTATAATGGATCTAAGTTTCTATGATAACCTTAATTTTTCTTGGTGTTTTTTTACTAGTTTTTCTTGGTGTTTTCTTAATTTTGTATTTTCTGTCTGACGGTTCTACAAAACCCTCCTGACTCTATCTGATGGTTTTACGAAACCCTCCTGGCTTTGTCTTGCGGTTTTACGAAACCCTCCTGGCTATGTCTGGTGGTTTTATGAAATCCTCTGGCTCTATCCAACAGTTTTATGAAACCTTCATGGCTTTGTCTGGCTGTTTACAAAACCCTCCTAGCTCTATCCGGCGATTTATTAAATGCTCCTGACTCTGTCTGGTGGTTTTACAAAATGCTCCTGACTCTGTCTGGCAATTTTATGAAACACTCTTGATTCTGTCAGGTGGTTTTATGAAAGGCTCCTGACTCTGCCTGATAGTTTTATGCAACCCTCCTGACTCTGTCCAGCGGTTTTACGATACCCTCCTAATTTTGTCAGGCTGTTTTACGATACTCAACTGATTTTGTCGAGCGATTTTACAAAACCCACCTATTTCTATCAGGCATTTTACGAAACCCTCCTGACTCTGTTATGCAGTTTTATGAAACTCTCATGACTCTATTTGGTGGTTTTATGAAACCCTCCTGACTCTATCTGGTAGTTTACAAAACCCTCTTGACTCTATTTTGCAGTTTTATGAAACCCTCCTAACTCTGTCGGGTAGTTTACGAAACCTTCTTGACTTTGTCTGGCAGTTTTATGAAACCCCCTGAATCTGTCTAGGGTTTTACAAAACCCTCCTGACTCTATTTGGGGATTTTACGAAACCCTCTTGTCTGGGGGTTTTATAAAACTTTCAACCCTATCTGGGGTTTAACAAAACCTTCGACTCTGTTTGGGGTTTTCCAAAACCTTTGACTTTGTCTGGGGTTTTACAAAACCTTCAACTCTGTCTGAGGTTTTCCTTGACTTGAGTTATATTAAGAATTCTTTATTTCTCATCTTCTATGGTTTTATTTTCATTTTCCTTATAGGGAATGTGCTTGTTACTTAGCAATAGCCATGGACAGTACGAAGGTATGTTTCTTTGTTATATTATTATTATTATTATTATTATTATTATTATTATTATTATTATTATTATTATTATTATTATTATTATTATTATTATTATTATTATTATTGTTATTATTGTTATTGTTATTATTAATTTTATTTTATTTTTGTTTAATATTAATGTTTGAATAGTTCTTTATTATTTATGAAAGTAATGATTGTATATTAATTGTTTTGTTTTTTTTGTTTTTTTTTTGTTTTCTATTTGTATAACGATATTTTATTTTTTGGCTCACTGATTCATTATTTTTTTGCTGGGTGGGATATTATATTCATTTAAATGAATTTTAAAATTAAATGAAATGTTAGATATAATTTAGATGCTTCTTACTTTATTTATTTATAAGTGAATGTTTATTCCAACATATTATGGTTTTTATTTGTTTTATTATTAAATTTTTATATTTTAGAATTGAAATTATAATTTAGATGCTTCTTAATTCATATATAAAACTGAAATTATAATTTAATTGCTTCTTAATTCATGAATATTTCCTTTATTATTAAATTATTATAATTTAGAATCTAATAAATATTTTTATGTATGATTTAATCGTCATTTCATATTAATATTTTTTTGTTTACTTATTAATTATTTTATTGCACGAGTGTCTCTATAAAAATTATTTATTTATAAATATTTATAGACTCTTATAAATTATATATCATGTTCAATGCATTTTTTCATTTATATGAAATTTCTTTTTTATAAGAATTAATAAATACACATATATTTTATATTAAATATATATTAATAAGTATTTAAATGAGTGTAACAAAAAAAATTAATATTTTATTAATATATATTTAAGTGAATCTCTCAATTATTGTTTACATTAAATTTTTTGTAAAGTAAATGTATATATTTTGAATGTTTGTGTAAGTTATAATTTGAAATTTTTTTTTAACATGTATTGATTATCATTCAGTAATTTTACAAATTTTATGAAAATATAGATGCTTGTTTAAATGATGCATGAATGTTATTTGTTTGTATTTTGAGCATATGACTATTTATATAGTTTATATATATATATATATATATATATATATATATATATATATATATATATATATATATATATATATGATGTATAAATGTTATTTGTTTGTATTTTTAGCATATAATTATTTATATAGTTTATTATATATGACTTTCATAACTTGAAGTTATGTTAAAAATAACTTTTTAATGTTTATGATTAGTAATTATAATTATATTTATAATATAAATTTTTAAATGATAACAAATGTTTAGTATGAGTATTTATTTAAATAATTTTTTAATTTTTATGAAGAGTAATTATAATTATATGTTGGAGAAGTTTGCAGGGATGTATTCAATTTTTTTTTTGTTCTATTGTTGTAGGTTGGAGAAGTTTGCAGGGAATGTACTCGATCGAATAAGTGATTTCTTCGGTCGTTTGCAGGGATAATGGTGTCCTTTGGTTTGGTGTTGAATCTCCTTCAACAGGAAGGAAGGGGGAAGGGATAATGGCGTTAGGGTAAGCTAATTGATGTTGAATCTCCCTTCAACAGCAAGGAAGGGAGAAGAGATGATTCTAATTTCAACACAAATTTTTTTGAATCTTTATTATTTGTTATTTTTTTGTCTAGGGTTTTATTAAAATTTGATTATTTCTCTCTTTTTTTTTTGGTTGTTTGTGGGGATAAGCGATTTGGTGTTGAAGTTTTGTTATTTTTTTGACTAGGGTTTCATTATTTTTCAATTTTTCTATTATTTCCAGTGATTATGACATTCGGATAAGTGATTTGGTGTTGAATCTCATTCAACAAGAAGGAAGGGGAAACGGATAATGGGTATTTCAACTGTTTGTTTTTATTTTTGAGTAGCGTTTCATTATTTCTCAGCAATGTATTTTTCTGCAGCACTTCTCTCAATTATTGCATTTGCGCTCTTGCTATTTTTCTCATTTGCGCTCTTGTTTTTAATATTTTTTTCCGCTTTTGTTATTGTAGTTTGAAATTTGAACTCTTGCTATTTTTCTCATTTGCACTCTTGTTTTTAATAGTTTTTTTGGCTTATGTTGTTGTAGGTTGGAGAAGTTTGCAGTTGCGCTCTTGCTTTTAATAATTTTTTTGGCTTCTGTTGTTGTAGGTTGGAGAAGTTTGCAGGGAATGTATTCAATTTCTTTTGGTTCTGTTGTTGTATGTTGGAGAAGTTTGTAGGAAATGTACTCAGCTGAATAAGCGTTTTCAACACCAGTATAATGGATCTGATTTTCTTTGATAACCCTAATTTTTCTTGGTGTTTTTTTACTAATTTTTCTTGGTGTTTTTTGTAATTTTGTATTTTTTGTCTGGCGGTTTTACAAAACCCTCTTGACTCTATCCGACGGTGTTACGAAACCCTCCTGGCTCTATCCGATAGTTTTACGAAACGCTCGTGGCTCTTTCTGGCAGTTTTATGAAACCCTCCTGGCTCTGTCTGGTAGTTTTATGAAATCCTGTGGCTCTATCTGGCGGTTTTATGAAACCCTCCTAGCTCTATTCGGTGGTTTATGAAACCCTCTTGGTTTTTTTTGATGGTTTACAAAATGCCCCTGACTCTTTCTAGTGCTTTTATGAAATGTTCTTGACTCTGTTTGGTAGTTTTACGAAATACTTCTGACTCTGTCAGGTAGTTTTATGAAACGCCCCTGACTCTGTCTGATGATTTTATGAAACCCTCCTGACTCTGTCCAACGGTTTTATGATACCCTCCTGATTCTGTTAGGTGGTTTTACGATACCCAGCTGATTCTGTTAGATAGTTTTATGAAACCCTCCTAATTATTTCAGGTATTTTACGAAATGCTCTTGACTCTGTCGGGGAGTTTTACGAAACCCTCCTGAATCTGTCTCGCAGTTTTATGAAACCCTCCTGACTCTGTCTGGCAGTTTATGAAACCCTCTTGACTATGTCTGGCAGTTTTACGAAACCCTCCTGACTCTGTCAGGTGGTTTACAAAACCCTAATGACTTTGTCTGAAAGTTTTACAAAACCCTCCTGACTCTATCTGGGGGTTTTACGAAACCCTCCTGACTCTGTCTGGGGATTTTGAGAAACTCTCTTGTCTGGGGGTTTTAGAAAACTTTCGACTTTGTCTAGGGTTTTATAAAACCTTCGACTCTATCTGGGGTTTTCCTTGACATGAGTTATATTAAGAATTCTTTATTTGTCATCTTCTATGTTTTTATTTTCATTTTCCTTACAGGGAATGTGCTTGTTACTTAGCAACAACCATGGACAGTACGAAGGTATGTTTCTTTGTTATATATATATATATATATATATATATATATATATATATATATATATATATATATATATATATATATATATATATAGTTT
This sequence comes from Torreya grandis, assembly GCA_037957365.1. NCBI lineage: Eukaryota > Viridiplantae > Streptophyta > Pinopsida > Cupressales > Taxaceae > Torreya > Torreya grandis. The sequence goes on from JARHVA010001654.1 coordinate 2,617,862, forward strand.
GTTATAATCGTGATTATTTTTATTATTATTTTTATTTTTGTTTAATATTAATGTTTGAATAGTTCTTTATTATTTATGAAAGTAATGATTGTATATTAACTATTTTGTTTTTTTTTGTTTTTTTCTTTTCTATTTGTATAACGATATTTTATTTTTTGGCTCGGTGATTCATTATTTTTTTGCTGGGTGGGATAATATATTCATTTAAATGAATTTTAAAATTAAATGAAATGTTAGATATAATTTAGATGCTTCTTACTTTATTTATTTATAAGTGAATGTTTATTCCAACATATTATGGTTTTTTTATTTTATTTATTAAATTATTATATTTTAGAACTGAAATTATAATTTAGATGCTTCTTAATTCATATATAAAACTGAAATTATAATTTAATTGCTTCTTAATTCATGAATATTTCCTTTATTATTAAATTATTATATTTTAGAATCTAATAAATATTTTTATGTATGATTTAATCGTCACTTCATATTAATATTTTTTTTTTTACTTATTAATTATTTTATTGCACAAGTGTCTCTATAAAAATTATTTATTTATAAATATTTATACTCTTATAAATTGTATATCATGTTCAATGCATTTTTTAATTTATATGAATTTTTTTTAATAAGAATTAATAAATACATATATATTTTATATTAAATATATATTAATAAGTATTTAAATGAGTGTAACAAAAAAAAATTAATATTTTATTAATATATATTTATGTAAATCTCTCAATTATTGTTTACATTAAATTTTTTGTAAAGTAAATGTATATATTTTGAACGTTTGTGTAAGTTATAATTTGATTTTTTTTTTTAACATGTATTGATTATCATTCAGTAATTTTTAAAATTTTATGAAAGTATAGATGCTTGTTTAAATGATGCATGCATGTTATTTGTTTGTATTTTGAGCATATGACTATTTATATAGTTTATTTATATAAATGATGTATAAATGTTATTTGTTTATATTTTTAGCATATAATTATTTATATAGTTTATTATATATGACTTTCATAACTTGAAGTTATGTTAAAAATAATTTTTTAATTTTTATGATAAGTAATTATAATTATATTTATAATATAAATTTTTAAATGCTAGAAAATTTTTAGTATGAGTATTTGTTTAAATAATTTTTTAATTTTTATGAAGAGTAATTATAATTATATGTTGGAGAAGTTTACAGGGAATGTATTCAATTTTTTTTGGTTATGTTGTTGTAGGTTAGAGAAATTTGCAGGGAATGTACGTGGCTGAATAAGTGATTTCAACACCAGTATAATGGATATGATTTTCTATGATAACCTTAATTTTTCTTTGTGTTTTTTTACTACTTTTTCTTGGTGTTTTTTTAATTTTGTATTTTCTATCCGACGGTTTTATAAAACCCTCCTGACTCTGTCCGACGGTTTTACAAAACCCTCCTGGCTCTGTCTGGTGGTTTTACAAAACCCTCCTGGCTCTGTCTGACAGTTTTACAAAACCCTCCTGGCTATGTTCGATGGTTTTATGAAACCCTCTGGCTCTATCCAATAGTTTTATGAAACCCTCCTGGCTCTATCTGGCGGTTTATGAAACCCTCCTGGCTCTATCCAGCGATTTACGAAATGCTCCTGACTCTGTCTAGTGGTTTTACAAAACACTCCTGACTCTGTTTGGCGGTTTTATGAAACACTCCTTACTCTGTCAGGTAATTTTACGAAATGCTCCTGACTCTGTCCGATAGGTTTATGAAACCCTCTTGACTCTGTCCAACAGTTTACGATACCCTCTTGATTTTGTCAGACTATTTTACGATACCCAGTTGATTCTGTCAGCCAATTTTATGAAACCCACCTGATCCTATCAGGCATTTTACAAAACCCTCCTAACTCTGTCAGGTAGTTTTATGAAACCCTCTTGTCTCTATCTAGAAGTTTTATGAAACCCTCCTGACTCTATTTGGCAGTTTACAAAACTCTCTTGACTCTGTCTGGCAGTTTTACGAAACCCTCTTAACTCTATCGGGTAGTTTATGAAACCCTCTTGACTCTCTCTGCCAGTTTTATGAAACCCCCTGACTCTGTCTGGGGTTTTATGAGACCCTCCCGACTCTGTTTGGGGATTTTACGAAACCCTCTTGTCTGGGGGTTTTACAAAACTTTCGACTCTATATGGGGTTTTACAAAACCTTGGACTTTGTCTAGGGTTTTACAAAACCTTCGACTTTGTCTGGGGTTTTACAAAACCTTCAACTCTTTCTGAGGTTTTCCTCGACTTGAGTTATATTAAGAATTCTTTATTTCTCATCTTCTATGGTTTAATTTTCATTTTCCTTACAAGGAATGTGTTTGTTACTAAGTAACAGCCATGGATAGTACGAAGGTATGTTGTTATTATTATTATTATTATTATTATTATTATTATTATTATTATTATTATTATTATTATTATTATTATTATTATTATTATTATTATTATTTATTTATTTTTCTGTTTAATATTAATGTTTGTATAGTTCTTTATTGTTTATGAAAGTAATGATTGTATATTGATTGTTTTGTTTTTTTCAGTTTTTTTTTTCTTTTCTATTTGTATAACGATATTTTATTTTTTGGCTCACTGATTCAATATTTTTTTGCTGGGTTGGATAATATATTCATTTAAATGAATTTTAAAATTAAATGAAATGTTAGATATAATTTAAATGCTTCTTACTTTATTTATTTATAAGTGAATGTTTATTCCAACATATTATGGTTTTTATTTTTTTAATTATTAAATTACTATATTTTAGAATTGAAATTATAATTTAGATGTTTCTTAATTCATTTAAAAAACTGAAATTATAATTTAATTGCTTCTTAATTCATGAATATTTCCTTTATTATTAAATTATTATATTTTAAAAACTAATAAATATTTTTATGTATGATTTAATCGTCACTTCATATTAATATTTTTTTGTTTACTTATTAAATATTTTATTGCACGAGTGTCTCTATAAAAATTATTTATTTATAAATATTTATAGACTCTTATAAATTGTATATCATGTTCAATGCATTTTTTCACTTATATGAAATTTCTTTTTTATAAGAATTAATAAATACACATATATTTTATATTAAATATATATTAATAAGTATTTAAATGAGTGTAACAAAAAAAAATTAATATTTTATTAAAATATATTTAAGTGAATCTCTCAATTATTGTTTACATTAAATTTTTGATAAAGTAAATGTATATATTTTAAATGTTTGTGTAAGTTATAATTTGAATTTTTTTTTTAACATGTATTGATTATCATTCAGTAATTTTTTGAATTTTATGAAAATATAGATGCTTGTTTAAATGATGCATGAATGTTATTTGTTTGTATTTTGAGCATATGACTATTTATATAGTTTATTTATATAAATGATGTATAAATGTTATTTGTTTATATTTTTAGCATATAATTATTTATATAGTTTATTATATATGACTTTCATAACTTGAAGTTATGTTAAAAATAATTTTTTAATTTTTATGGTAAGTAATTATAATTATATTTGTAATATAAATTTTTAAATGCTAGAAATTTTTTAGTATGAGTATTTGTTTAAATATTTTTTTAATTTTTATGAAGAGTAATTATAATTATATGTTGGAGAAGTTTGCAGGGAATGTATTCAGTTTTTTTTGGTTCTGTTGTTGTAGGTTGGAGATGTTTGCAGGGAATGTACTTGGCTGAATGAGCGATTTCAACACTAGTATAATGGATCTGATTTTCTATGATAACCTTAATTTTTCTTGGTGTTTTTTTACTAATTTTTCTTGGTGTTTTTTTAATTTTGTATTTTCTATCCGATGGTTTTACAAAACCCTCCTGACTCTATCCAACAGTTTTACAAAACCCTCCTGGCTCTATTCGGTAGTTTTACAAAACCCTCTTGGCTATGTCCGGTGGTTTTATGAAACCCTTTGGCTCTGTCCGGCGGTTTTATGAAACCCTCCTGGCTTTGTCCGGCAGTTTATGAAACCCTCCTGGCTCTGTCTGGTGATTTACAAAATGCTCCTGACTCTGTCTGGTGGTTTTATGAAACGCTCTTGACTCTGTCCGGTGGTTTTATGAAACACTTCTAACTCTGTCAGGCAATTTTAGGAAATGCTCCTAACTCTGTTTGATATTTTTATGAAACCCTCCTGACTCTTTTCAGTAGTTTTACGATACCCTCATGATTTTGTCAGGCTATTTTACGATACCCAACTGATTTTGTCAGGCAATTTTATGAAACCCACCTGATTCTATGAGGCATTTTACGAAACCCTCCTGACTCTGTCTGACAGTTTTATGATACCCTCCTGATTTTGTCAAGCTATTTTACGATACTCGGCTGATTCTGTCAGGCAATTTTACGAAACCCACCTGATTCTATTAGGCATTTTACGAAACCATCCTGACTCTGTCAGGTAGTTTTATGAAACCCTCATGACTCTGTCTAGCGGTTTTACGAAACCCTCCTGACTCTATCTAGCAGTTTACAAAACCATCTTGACTCTGTCTGGCGGTTTTATGAAACCCCCTGACTCTGTCTGGGGTTTTACGAAACCCTCCTGACTCTGTTTGGGGATTTTATGAAACCTTATTATCTGGGGGTTTTACAAAACTTTTGTCTCTATCTGGGGTTTTACAAAATCTTTGACTCTATCTGGGGATTTACAAAACCTTCGACTTTGTCTGGGGTTTTACAAAACCTTCAACTCTGTCTGAGGTTTTCCTCGACTTGAGTTATATTAAGAATTATTTATTTCTCATCTTCTATGGTTTTATTTTCATTTTCCTTATAGGGAAAGTGCTTGTTACTTAGCAACAACCATGGACAGTGCGAAGGTATGTTTCTTTGTTATATATATATATATATATATATATATATATATATATATATATATATATATATATATATATATATATATATATATATATATTATTATTATTATTATTATTATTATCATTATCATTATCAGTATCATTATTATCATTTATTTATTTTTATATTTGTTTAATATTAATGTTTGAATAGTTCTTTATTATTTATGAAAGTAATGATTGTATATTAGTTGTTTTGTTTTTTTTGGTTTTTTTTTTCTTTTCTATTTGTATAAGGATATTTTATTTTTTGGCTCACTGATTCATTATTTTTTTGTTGGGTGGGATATTATATTCATTTAAATGAATTTTAAAATTAAATGAAATGTTAGATATAATTTAGATGCTTCTTACTTTATTTATTTATAAGTGAATGTTTATTCCAACATATTATGGTTTTTATTTTTTTTATTATTAAATTATTATATTTTAGAATTGAAATTATAATTTAGATGCTTCTTAATTCATATATAAAACTGAAATTATAATTTAATTGCTTCTTAATTCATGAATATTTCCTTTATTATTAAATTATTATATTTTAGAATCTAATAAATATTTTTATGTATGATTTAATCGTCATTTCATATTAATATTTTTTTTTTTACTTATTAATTATTTTATTGCACGAGTGTCTCTATAAAAATTATTTATTTATAATATTTAAGTGAATCTCTCAATTATTGTTTACATTAAATTTTTGGTAAAGTAAATGTATATATTTTGAATGTTTGTGTAAGTTATAATTTGAATTTTTTTTTTAACATGTATTGATTATCATTCAGTATTTTTTTAAATTTTATGAAAATATAGATGCTTGTTTAAATGATGCATGAATGTTATTTGTTTGTATTTTGAGCATATGACTATTTATATAGTTTATTTATATAAATGATGTATAAATGTTATTTGTTTGTATTTTTAGCATATAATTATTTATATAGTTTATTATATATGACTTTCATAACTTGAAGTTATGTTAAAAATAATTTTTTAATTTTTATGATAAGTAATTATAATTATATTTATAATATATATTTTTAAATGCTAGAAAATGTTTAGTATGAGTGTTTGTTTAAATAATTTTTTAATGTTTATGAAGAGTAATTATAATTATATGTTGGAGAAGTTTGCAGGGATGTATTTTGTTTTTTTTTGTTCTGTTGTTGTAGGTTGGAGAAGTTTGCAGGGAATGTACTCGGTCGAATAAGTGATTTCTTTGGTCATTTGTATGGATAATGGCGTCCTTTGGTTTGGTGTTGAATCTCCTTCAACAGGAAGGAAGGGGGAAGGGATAATGGCGTTAGGGTAAGCTAATTGATGTTGAATCTCCCTTCATTAACAAGGAAGGGAGAAGAGATGATTGTAATTTCAACACCAATTTTTTTGAATCTTTATTGTTTGTTATTTTTTTGACTAGGGTTTTATTAAGATTTGATTATTTCTCTTTTTTTTTGGTTGTTTGTGAGGATAAGCGATTTGGTGTTGAGCTTTTGTTATTTTTTTGACTAGGGTTTCATTATTTTTCAATTTTTCTATTGTTTCTAGGGATTATGGCATTCGGATAAGTGATTTGGTGTTGAATCTCATTCAACAAGAAGGAAGGGGAAAGGGATAAAGGGTATTTCAACTGTTTGTTTTTATTTTTGAGTAGGGTTTCATTATTTCTCAGTAATGTATTTTTTTGCATCACTTCCCTTAATTATTGCATTTGTGCTCTTGCTATTTTTCTCATTTGCGCTCTTGTTTTTAATATTTTTTTCACTTTCGTTGTTGTAGGTTGGAATTTGCACTCTTGTTATTTTTCTCATTTGCGCTCTTGCTTTTAATAGTTTTTTTGGCTTATGTTGTTGTAGGTTGGAGAAGTTCGAAGTTGCGCTCTTGGTTTTACTAATATTTTTGGCTTCTGTTGTTGTAGGTTGGAGAAGTTTGCAGGGAATGTATTCAATTTTTTTTGGTTCTGTTGTTGTAGGTTGGAGAAGTTTGCAAGAAATGTACTCAGCTGAATAAGTGATTTCAACACCAGTATAATGGATGTAATTTTCTACGATAACACTAGTTCTTTTTGGTGTTTTTTTACTAATTTTTATTGGTGTTTTTTTAATTTTGTATTTTTTGTCCGACGGTTTTACAAAACCCTCCTGACTCTGTCTGACAATTTTATGAAACCCTCCTGGCTCTGTCCGGTGGTTTTACGAAAACCTCCTGGCTCTGTTTGGTGGTTTTACGAAACCCTCCTGGCTCTGTCTGACAGACTTATGAAATCTTGTGGCTTTATCTGGTGGTTTTATGAAACCCTTTTGGCTCTGTTCGGTGGTTTATGAAACCCTCCTAGTTCTATTTGATGGTTTACAAAATGCACCTGACTCTATCTGGTGGTTTTATGAAATGCTCTTGACTCTGTCTAACAGTTTCATGAAATGGTCCTGACTCTGTTAGGCAATTTTATGAAATGCCCCTGACTCTGTCTGGTGATTTTATGAAACCCTCCTGACTCTGTCCAATGGTTTTACGATACCCTCCTAATTTTTTTAGCCAGTTTTACGATACCCAGCTGATTTTGTCAGACAGTTTTACAAAATCCTCATGATTTTGTCAGGCATTTTATGAAACCATCCTGACTCTATCAGGTGGTTTTAAGAAACCCTCATGACTCTATCTGGCAATTTTATGAAACCCTCCTGACTCTGTCTGGCAGTTTATGAAACCCTCTTGACTCTGTCTGGCGGTTTTACGAAACCCTCCTGACTCTGTCAGGTGGTTTACAAAACCCTCTTGACTTTGTCTGGCAGTTTTACGAAATGCTCTTGACTCTATCTGGGGGTTTTACAAAACCCTCCTGACTCTGTCTAGGGATTTTACGAAACCCTCTTGTTTGGGAGTTTTACAAAACTTTTGACTCTTTCTGGGGTTTTACAAAACCTTCGACTCTATCTGGGGTTTTCCTCGACTTGAGTTATATTAAGAATTCTTTATTTCTCATCTTCAATGGTTTTATTTTCATTTTCCCTACAGGGAATGTGCTTGTTACTTAGCAACAACCATGGACAGTACGAAGGTATGTTTCTTTGTTATATATATATATAGAGTTTGTTATAATCATGATTATTATTATTATTTTTTATTTTTATTTTTATTTTTGTTTAATATTAGTATTTTAATAGTTCTTTATTATTTATGAAAGTAATGATTGTATATTAACTATTTTGTTTTTTTTTGTTTTTTTTTCTTTTCTATTTGTATAACAATATTTTATTTTTGGCTCGCTTATTCATTATTTTTTTGCTGGGTGGGATAATATATTCATTTAAATGAATTTTAAAATTAAATGAAATGTTAGATATCATTTAGATGCTTCTTACTTTATTTATTTATAAGTGAATGTTTATTCCAACATATTATGGTTTTTATTTTTTTATTATTAAATTATTACATTTTAGAACTGAAATTATAATTTAGATGCTTCTTAATTCATATATAAAACTGAAATTATAATTTAATTGCTTCTTAATTCATGAATATTTCTTTTATTATTAAATTATTATATTTTAGAAACTAATAAATATTTTTATGTATGATTTAATCGTCACTTCATATTAATATTTTTTTGTTTACTTATTAATTATTTTATTGCAAAGAGTGTATGTATAAAAATTATTTATTTATAAATATTTATACTCTTATAAATTGTATATCATGTTCAATGCATTTTTTCATTTATATGATTTTTTTTTTGGTATAAGAATTAATAAATACGCATATATTTTATATTAAATATATATTAATAAGTATTTAAATGAGTGTAACCAAAAAAAATTAATATTTTATTAATATATATTTAAGTAAATCTCTCAATTATTGTTTACATTAAATTTTTTGTAAAGTAAATGTATATATTTTGAACGTTTGTGTAAGTTATAATTTGAAAAAAAAAAATATCATGTATTGATTATCATTCAGTAATTTTTAAAATTTTATGAAAGTATAGATGCTTGTTTAAATGATGCATGAATGTTATTTGTTTGTATTTTGAACATATGACTATTTATATAGTTTATTTATATAAATGATGTATAAATGTTATTTGTTTATATTTTTAGCATATAATTATTTATATAGTTTATTATATATGACTTTCATAACATGAAGTTATGTTAAAAATAATTTTTTAATTTTCATGATAAGTAATTATAATTATATTTATAATATAAATTTTTAAATGCTAGAAAATTTTTAGTATGAGTATTTGTTTAATTATATTTTTAGTATGAGTATTTTTAGTAATTATATTTTATTAATATATATTTAAGTAAATCTCTCAATTATTGTTTACATTAAATTTTTTTTAAAGTAAATGTATATATTTTGAATGTTTGTGTAAGTTATAATTTGAATTTTTTTTTAAACATTTATTGATTATCATTCAATAATTTATTAAATTTTATGAAAGTATAGATGCTTGTTTAAATGATGCATGAATGTTATTTGTTTGTGTTTTGAGCATATGACTATTTATACATGATGTATAAATGTTATTTGTTTGTATTTTTAGCATATAATTATTTATATAGTTTATTATATATGACTTTCATAACTTGAAGTTATGTTAAAAATAATTTTTTAATTTTTATGATAAGTAATTATAATTATATTTATAATATAAAATTTTAAATGCTAGAAAATGTTTAGTATGAGTATTTGTTTAAATAATTTTTTAATTTTTATGAAGAGTAATTATAATTATATGTTGGAGAAGTTTGCAGGGATGTATTCAATTTTTTTTGGTTCTGTTGTTGTAGGTTGGAGAAGTTTGCAAGGAATGTACTCGGTCGAATAAGTGATTTCTTCGGTCATTTATAGGGATGATGGCGTCCTTTGGTTTGGTGTTGAATCTCCTTCAACAGGAAGGAAGGGGGAAGGGATAATGGTGTTAAGGTAAGTTAATTGATGTTGAATCTCCCTTCAACATCAAGGAAGGGAGAAGAGAGGATTGTAATTTCAACACCAAAACTTTTGAATCTTTATTATTTGTTATTTTTTTGAGTAGGGTTTTATTAAGATTTGATTATCTCTTTTTTTTTTTTTTGGGTTGTTTGCGGGGATAAGCGATTTGGTGTTGAACTTTTGTAATTTTTTTGACTAGGGTTTCATTATTTTTCAATTTTTCTATTGTTTCCAGGGATTATGGCATTCGGATAAGTGATTTGGTGTTGAATCTCATTCAACAAGGAAGGGGAAAGGGATAATGGGTATTTCAACTGTTTGTTTTTTTTTTTTGAGTAGGGTTTCATTATTTCTCAGCAATGTATTTTTCTGCAGCACTTCTCTTAATTATTGCATTTGCGCTCTTGCTATTTTTCTCATTTGCGCTCTTGTTTTTAATATTTTTTTTGCTTTTGTTGTTGTAGGTTGGAATTTGCACTCTTGTTATTTTTCTCATTTGCGCTCTTTCTTTTAATAGTTTTTTTGGCTTATGTTGTTGTAGGTTGGAGAAGTTTGCAATTGTACTCTTGATTTTAATAATTTTTTTAGCTTCTGTTGTAGGTTGGAGAAGTTTGCAGGAAATGTACTCAGCTGAATAAGCAATTTCAACACCAGTATAATGGATCTAATTTTCTATGATAACCCTAATTTTTCTTAGTGTTTTTTTACTAATTTTTCTTGGTGTTTTTTTTAATTTTGTATTTTCTATCCGGCAATTTTACAAAACCCTCCTATCTCTGTCTGACGGTTTTGCAAAACCCTCCTGGCTCTGTCTGGTAGTTTTACGAAACCCTCGTGGCTCTATCCGGTGGTTTTACAAAACCCTCCTGGCTCTGTCCGATGATTTTATGAAATCATATGGCTCTATCTAGCAGTTTTATGAAACCCTCCTGGCTCTGTTTGGTGGTTTACAAAACCCTCTTGGTTCTGTCTGATGGTTTAGAAAATACCCCTGACTCTGTCCAGTGGTTTTATGAAATGCTCTTGACTCTGTCTGGCGATTTTACGAAACGCTCCTAACTCTATCAGGCAATTTTACGAAACGCCCCTAACTCTGTCCAGCAATTTTATGAAACCCTCCTGACTCTGTCCAGCGGTTTTATGATACCCTCTTGATTCTGTCGGGTGGTTTTACGATACCCAGCTGATTCTGTCAGATGGTTTTACGAAACCCTCCTGATTTTGTCAGGTATTTTATGAAACCTTCCTGACTCTGTCAGCCGATTTTATGAAACCCTGGTGACTATGTCTGGTAGTTTTACGAAACCCTCCTGACTCTGTCTAGCAGTTTATGAAACCCTCTTGACTCTATCTGGGAGTTTTATGAAACCCTCCTGAATCTGTCAGGTGGTTTACAAAACCCTCTTGACTTTGTCTGGCAGTTTTATGAAACCCTCCTGACTCTATCTGGGGGTTTTACGAAACCCTCCTGACTCTGTCTGGGGATTTTATGAAACCCTCTTGTCTGGGGGTTTTACAAAACTTTCGACTCTGTCTGGGGTTTTACAAAACCTTTGTTAGGTTGTGGAGCTAAAAGCTTCACTGATGTAGACATTGGAGGAGGTTTCTGAAGTGTCACAAACACCGGCGTCGGTCAGGCGAACCGATGTCTGCAGGATTAGATAGGAAGAGCAACTGACGTCGATCAGGGATCGGCCGATGTCGATCACCTCTAGGTAGACAGGGACCGACGTCGGTCGCCTGTGTGGTTTGGAACTGTGAGTGTTATGGACAGTTAGTTAACGAACCGGTTGTTTGCATGATGAGAGCCAATTTTAGACTCAAAGCTACGGATCTAATTATTGTAATTAGGTGTCTAATTATTGTTTGCATGAGATCTATATAAGAGACTCATAGCCTGTATTGAAAAGTGTTCTAGTTTGAGTTGAGCAAAGTTAGCTCCTTCTGTGTGTGAAGTGAGCAAGGGTGTTCCTCCTAGTTCCACAAGGGTGCTGAGTGTGTATGATCAGGTTAATCTGCATGTGTGCTAGATCAAGGAGAAGATCCACCGGGGTACTAGTTTGGAGAATAATAAGGACTTGGTGAGGCAAGGACAAGGGTTCTTCAGGGTGTAGAGAGATCTACATGGTGTGTGTGTGTGAGGTCAAAGGAGATCTGTAGGTGAAAGCGGGATCAAAGGTGACAACAACACATCAGAGAGCAAGAGAGGAAGGCAAGGTAGTTCCTTTCATAAGTAAGATCATTTGAGTTGCAGGTTGTTGCAGGTTCAGGGGAGATCTACTTAGAGTATGATTGTGTACTTGGAGTGCATGGAGCACTTGTGGAGTGCATGGAGCACTAGTGTACTGGCAGTAGTGGATACTGACTGGTTGGAGGTGAACACCAACTCTGTGTTTGAGTTGTGTGTTGGGACCGTAAAAGAGAGAGCTTTGAGGAAATAAGTACTGTACACTTGAGGTGTGGAAAGCCTCTGAGAGGTGTGGAGAAGAAGTGGCATCTTCTTTATTGTATTCTTTTCTGGATGAGTATTAATACAAGTTGTGTATTGTCTCTCATATTCTGTGTTGTTTCTGGTTTCTAGTTATTTTTTGCTTCTGGTTAATTCCGCATCTTAAGTTGCTTGTATATGGTAATCAATTATGCTTCCACGGGTTCCTAATAGTTGGTATCAGAGCGAGGTTGTTGGCTCATAGCTTGATACCACTAACAGTTGGTATCAGAGCTAGGTTGTAGGAAGCAAGTTTTGTGTTTGGTTACAGGTCACTCTCAGGGGTTTCTAATTGAGTGGGAGTATAACAACTATAGAAGAAAGTAAGCTACGAATGGAGAAACTGAATAGCACGAATGGTCACAGTGTTATGGAAAGAAAGAGTAGGTAAATAAAGATTGTTGGTTGGTAGCAGATCAACATGAAGAAGCAGATGTTTCAGGTGTTGTTGCACATGATGCTTTGGATAAAGTTGAATCTTAGTTAATAGATTATGTTGCCTCTTTCTATGCAGCCCCAAGTAGAGGGGTTGGTGAGCCTTGTTAGATTGTTGGCAAAGGGGAAGTGTTGCTGAAATTGTAGGCGGCCAACACATGGGTGTTGAAGAAGGTCATGCAGGTCCCAGTCTTGGAGATGCAGCTAATTGCTTTAGGAAAGTTGGGTGATGAGAGATGCACAGAAACTGTCACAGTGGATGCACTTGAATTAGCGAGTGGTAAGAAAGAAGGTACTCTTTATTTACTTGCTTGTATTACTGATTCTTCTTCTGTTGCGAAGACGTGGCTTTGTAGGCTTGGTCACATGAGCAAGAAGGAGATGCATGTTCTTAACAGGAAGTCAGATGTCTTTGATAGACTTAAGAATTGGAAAGCCTTGGTGTTTATGGAGGAGATGGCAGATAGAGATCAGTGGAGAAGTCTGAGTAACTCTAAGCAAAGCAGTTTGGACAGGGATTTGATTCAAAGAAAGCTCATGGGTAAAAAGTCATCACTCACAGGCAAACACAGGTATCGGCATCGATCAGGAGGAACTGACATCGAACAGACAGGTGCCGATGTTGGTCATGTGCAGACCGGAGCTGGTGGTGTCGAGCAGGGTAAGACTGATGTCAATCAGGAGGATCGACGTCGGCAGCAGGTAGACATTGACGTCGGTGGGGTTGGTAGTTAGGGCATGCGCATAAAACCAGTGTCGATAGGATGCAGACTATGTGGTGATCGAGGTCAATCACTGTAACAGATTTTGTGTGGACAACAAGCTGTCAAGGAGTCTCAAATGCCCATATGGAGGACTGAAAGTGTAAGCCTCAAATTCGTTGCTCCTCTTCTTTAAAATAGTTGTTGACTGCAGAGCAGAAAAGATCCAGGAAACAATGGGAGCATGGCATGAACATGATGCAGGACCAAACGGGAGATTTGGTAGGGTTGCCAGCCGGTATGAAAGCACTGAGATGAATGGATAACTTAGTTAAAGAATAGAGAGAATGGATACGTGAGACGGAAGGCTAGGTCATATGGTCTTGAGGAAGCTGTAGGACAGTGGTATAGGTTTTGATAGGTGGATGACAAAGCAGGTCTTTAGTCAATGTCAGTGTAACCATTGTGTTTGTCTTACCAAGTAGATGATGATTGCAACATTATCCTGTTACAGTATGTGGATGGTATGCTAGCTAGCAGGTTTGTACATACAGGGTTTTGCTAAGCTAAGGGTAAGGTTAGTTCAGTGGCATGTCATGAGGAATTTGGAGCAGCAAAATTCTTTGGCATGAGAGACATGGAAGATCACAGGTTGATTTTGTCTCCAGTGGGAGCTGATGTGAATCAGGTGTTGGCGAGGTTCATTACGCAGGATGTAGAACCAGAGCACACCAAGGGCTGGACAGTTTAGTGTCTGAAATCACATGAGGTCTGGTATAGACCTGAGTTTGCCCAAGAAGTGGGTGCTGTCAGAGAGTTAGAAGCCAATTCGGGGAAGTGGGTTCTCAGGTATTTGAGAGGGATCAGCAGCAGGGATTCATGCTATGTAGGGTCAGGACTTCACTACATGGGTTTTTAGGTTCAGATGTGGTAGGTTACTTGGATGATAGGGGTTGCACCATAGGTTGTGTGGTGGTTGGTCTTTAGAGTTGAGCTTGAAGAGGGATACATGCTAGGAAATAGATTAGATGGGGTACAGGTACAGGTATAGTGTAGCTGTTTATCTCCAAGTGGGAGATTGTTAGGTTGTGGAGCTAAAAGCTTCACTGATGGAGACATTGGAGGAGGTTGTTGAAGTGTCACAGACACTGGCATCGGTCAAGCCAATCGACGTCGGTAGGATTAGACAGGAAGAGCAACTGACATCGAACAGGGATCGGCCGACGTCGGTCACCTCCAGGTAGACAGGGACCGACGTCGGTCGCCTGTACGATTCAAAACTGTGAGTGTTACGGATAGTTAGTTAACGAACCGGTTGTTTGCATGATGAGAGCCAATTTTAGACTCAAAGCTATGGATCTAATTATTGTAATTAGGTGTCTAATTATTGTTTGCATGAGATCTTTTTAAGAGACTCATAGGCTATATTGAAAAGTGTTCTAGTTTGAGTTGAGCAAAGTTAGCTCCTTTTGTGTGTGAAGTGAGCAAGGGTATTCCTCCTAGTTACATAGGGGTGCCGAGTGTGTATGATCAAGTTGGTCTATAGGTGTGCTAGATCAAGGAGAAGATACACCGGGGTACTGGTTTGGAGAATCATAAGGACTTGGTGAGGCAAGGACAAGGGTTATTCAAGGTGTAGAGAGATCTACATGGTGTGTGTGTGTGCGAGGTCAAAGGAGATCTGCAAGTGACAGTGGGATCAAAGGTGACAGCAACACATCAGAGAGCAAAAGAGGAAGGCAAGGTAGTTCTATCCATAAGTAAGATCATTTGAGTTGTAGGTTGTTGCAGGTTCAGGGGAGATCTACTTGGAGTACGATTGTGTACTTGGAGTGCGTGGAGCACTGGTGTACTGGCAGTAGTGGATACTGACTGGTTGGAGGTGAACACCAACTCTGTGTTTGAGTTGTGTGTTGGGACCGTAAGAGAGAGAGCTTTGAGAAAAGAAGTACTGTACACTTGAGGTGTGGGAAGCCTCTGAGAGGTGTGGAGAAGAAGTGGCATCTTCTTTATTGTATTCTTTTCTGGATGAGTATTAATACAAGTTGTGTATTGTCTCTCATATTCTGTGTTGTTTCTGGTTTCGAGTTACTTGTTGCTTCTAGTTAATTCCACATCTTAAGTTGCTTGTATATGGTAATCAATTATGCTTCCACGGGTTCCTAACAACCTTCGACTCTATCTGGGGTTTTCCTCGACTTGAGTTATATTAAGAATTCTTTATTTCTCATCTTCTATAGTTTTATTTTCATTTTCATAATAGGGAATGTGCTCGTTACTTAGCAACAACCATGGACAGTATGAAGGTATGTTTCTTTGTTATATATATATATATATATATATATATATATATATATATATATATATATATATATATATATATATATATAGAGAGAGAGAGAGAGAGAGAGGGAGTTTGTTATAATCGTGATTATTATTATTATTATTATTTTTATTTTTGTTTAATATTAATGTTTGAATAGTTCTTTATTATTTATGAAAGTAATGATTGTATATTAACTATTTTGTTTTTTTTGGTTTTTTTTTCTTTTCTATTTGTATAACGATATTTTATTTTTTGGCTCGCTGATTCATTATTTTTTTGTTGGGTGGGATAATATATTCATTTAAATGAATTTTAAAATTAAATGAAATGTTAGATATAATTTAGATGCTTCTTACTTTATTTATTTATAAGTCGATGTTTATTCCAACATATTATGGTTTTTATTATTTTATTATTAAATTATTATATTTTAGAACTGAAATTATAATTTAGACACTTCTTAATTCATATATAAAACTGAAATTATAATTTAATTGCTTCTTAATTCATGAATATTTCCTTTATTATTAAATTATTATATTTTAGAATATAATAAATATTTTTAGGTATGATTTAATCGTCACGTCATATAATTTTTTTTTGTTTACTTATTAATTATTTTATTGCACGAGTGTCTCTATAAAAATTATTTATACTCTTATAAATTGTATATCATGTTCAATGCATTTTTTCATTTATATGATTTTTTTTTATAAGAATTAATAAATACACATATATTTTATATTAAATATATATTAATAAGTATTTAAATGAGTGTAACAAAAAATAATAAAATTTTATTAATATATATTTAAGTAAATCTCTCAATTATAGTTTACATTAAATTTTTGGTAAAGTAAATGTATATATTTTGAACGTTTGTGTAAGTTATAATTTGAATTTATTTTTTACATGTATTGATTATCATTCAGTAATTTTTTAAATTTTATGAAAGTATAGATGCTTGTTTAAATGATGCATGCATGTTATTTGTTTGTATTTTGAGCATATGACTATTTATATTGTTTATTTATATAAATGATGTATAAATGTTATTTGTTTATATTTTTAGCATATAATTATTTATATAGTTTATTATATATGACTTTCATAACTTGAAGCTATGTTAAAAATAATTTTTTAATATTTATGATAAGTAATTATAATTATATTTATAATATAATTTTTAAATGCTAGAAAATTTTTAGTATGAGTATTTGTTTAAATAATTTTTTAATTTTTATGAAGAGTAATTTTAGTTATATTTTGGAGAAGTTTGCAGGGAATGTATTCAGTTTTTTTTGGTTCTGTTGTTGTAGGTTGGAGAAGTTTGCAGGGAATGTACTAGGCCGAATAAGCGATTTCAACACCAGTATAATGGATTTGATTTTCTATGATAACCTTAATTTTTCTTGGTGTTTTTTTACTAATTTTTCTTGGTGTTTTTTTAATTTTGTATTTTTTGTCTGACGGTTTTACAAAACCCTCCTGACTCTGTTTGGCAGTTTTACGAAACCCTCCTGGCTCTGTCCGGCGGTTTTACGAAACCCTCTTGGCTATGCCCTGTGGTTTTATGAAACCCTCTGGCTATGTCCAGCGTATTTATGAAACCCTCCTGGCTCTGTCCGGCGGTTTACGAAACCCTCCTGTCTCTGTCTGGCGATTTACGAAATGCTCCTGACTCTGTCTGGTGGTTTTACGAAACGCTCTTGACTTTGTCCAGTGGTTTTATGAAACACTCCTGACTCTATCAGGGGGTTTTACGAAATGCTCCTGACTCTGTTTGATAGTTTTATGAAACCCTCCTGACTCTGTCTGGCAGTTTTATGATACCCCCCTGATTTTGTCTGGGTGTTTTACAATACCCAGCTGATTCTGTCGGGTGATTTTATGAAACCCACCTGATTCTATCAGGTATTTTATGAAACACTCCTGACTCTATTGGGCAGTTTTATGAAACCCTCGTGACTCTTTCTGGTGGTTTTACAAAACCCTCCTGACACTATCTGGCAGTTTACGAAACCCTCTTGACTCTGTTTGGCAGTTTTACGAAACCCTCCTAACTCTGTCGGGTAGTTTACGAAACCCTCTTGACTCTGTCTGGCGGTTTTATGAAACCCCCTGACTCTGTCTGGGGTTTTACGAGACCCTCCTGACTCTGTTTGGGGATATTACGAAACCCTCTTGTCTGGGGGTTTTACAAAACTTTCGACTCTATTTGGGGTTTTACAAAACCTTCGACTCTGTCTGGGTTTTACAAAACCTTCGACTTTGTTTGGGGTTTTACAAAACCTTCAACTCTATCTGAGGTTTTCCTCGACTCGAGTTATATTAAGAATTCTTTATTTCTCATCTTCTATGGTTTTATTTTTATTTTCCTTACAGGGAATGTGCTTGTTACTTAGCAACAACGATGGACAGTATGAAAGTATGTTGTTGTTGTTGTTGTTGTTGTTATTATTATTATTATATTATTATTAATTTATTTATATTTTTGTTTAATATTAATGTTTGAATAGTTCTTTATTATTTATGAAAGTAATGATTGTATATTAATTGTTTTGTTTTTTTTGGTTTCTTTTTTCTTTTCTATTTGTATAACGATATTTTATTTTTTGGCTCACTGATTCATTATGTTTTTGCTGGGTGGGATAATACATTCATTTAAATGAATTTTAAAATTAAATGAAATGTTTTATATAATTTAGATGCTTCTTACTTTATTTATTTATAAGTGAATGTTTATTCCAACATATTATGGTTTTTATTTTTATTATTATTAAATTATTATATTTTAGAATTGAAATTATAATTTAGATGCTTCTTAATTTATTTATAAAACTGAAATTATAATTTAATTGCTTCTTAATTCATGAATATCTCTTTTATTATTAAATTATTATATTTTAGAATCGAATAAATATTTTTATGTATGATTTAATCGTCACTTCATATTAATATTTTTTGTTTACTTATTAATTATTTTATTGCACGAGTGTCTCTATAAAAATTATTTATTTATAAATATTTATAGACTCTTATAAATTGTATATCATGTTCAATGCATTTTTTCATTTATATGAAATTTCTTTTTTATAAGAATTAATAAATACACATATATTTTATATTAAATATATATTAATAAGTATTTAAATGAGTGTAATAAAAAAAATTAATATTTTATTAATATATATTTAAGTGAATCTCTCAATTATTGTTTACATTAATTTTTTTTAAAGTAAATGTATATATTTTGAATATTTGTGTAAGTTATAATTTGAAAAAAAAATTTAACTTGTATTGATTATCATTCAGTAATTTTTTTAATTTTATGAAAATATAGATGCTTGTTTAAATGATGCATGAATGTTATTTGTTTGTATTTTGAGCATATGACTATTTATATAGTTTATTTATATAAATGATGTATAAATGTTATTTGTTTGTATTTTAAGCACATAATTATTTATATAGTTTATTATATATGACTTTCATAACTTGAAGTTATGTTAAAAATAATTTTTTAATTTTTATAATAAGTAATTATAATTATATTTATAATATAAATTTTTAAATGCTAGAAAACGTTTAGTATGAGTATTTGTTTAAATAATTTTTTCATTTTAATGAAGAGTAATTATAATTATATGTTGGATAAGTTTGCAAGGAATGTACTCGGTCGAATAAGCGATTTCTTCGGTCGTTTGCAGGGATAATGGCATCCTTTGGTTTGGTGTTGAATCTCCTTCAACAGGAAGGAGGGGGAAGTGATAATGGCATTAGGATAAGCTAATTGATGTTGAATATCCCTTCAATAGCAAGGAAGGGAGAAGAGATGATTGTAATTTCAACACCAAAATTTTTGAATCTTTATTGTCTGTTATTTTTTTGACTAGGGTTTTATTAAGATTTGATTATTTCTCTCTTTTTTTTTTTGGTTGTTTGCGGGGATAAGCGATTTGGTGTTAAACTTTTGTTTTTTTTTTGACTAGGGTTTCATTATTTTTCAATTTTTCTATTGTTTCCAGGGATTATGGCATTCAGATAAGTGATTTGGTGTTGAATCTCATTCAACAAGAAGGAAGGGGAAAGGGATAATGGGTATTTCAATTGTTTGTTTTTTTTTTTAGTAGGGTTTCATTATTTCTCAACATTGTATTTTTCTACAGTAATTTTCTCAATTATTGCGTTTGCACTCTTGCTATTTTTCTCATTTGCGCTCTTATTTTTAATTTTTTTTCGCTTTTGTTGTTGTAGGTTGGAATTTGAACTCTTGCTATTTTTCTCATTTGCGCTCTTACTTTAATAAGTTTTTTGGCTTCTGATGTTGTAGGTTGGAGAAGTTTCCAGGGAATGTATTTAGTATTTTTTGGTTTTGTTGTTGTAGGTTGGAGAAGTTTACAGGAACTGTACTCAGCTGAATAAGCGATTTCAACACCAGTATAATGGATCTGATTTTCTATGATAACCCTAATTTTTCTTGGTGTTTTTTTACTAATTATTCTTGTTGTTTTTTTAATTTTGTATTTTCTGTCCGGCGGTTTTACAAAACCCTCCTGACTCTCTCTGATGATTTTATGAAACCCTCCTGGCCTGTCCGGCGGTTTTACGAAACCCTCTTGGCTCTGTCTGGTGGTTTTACGAAACCCTCCTGGCTCTATTCGATGATTTTCTTAAATCCTTTGGCTCTATCTGGCGGTTTTATGAAACCCTCCTGGCTCTGTTCAGTGGTTTATGAAACCCTCCTGATTCTATCTGATGATTTACAAAATGCCCCTGAATCTGTTTGGTGGTTTCATGAAACACTCTTGACTCTGTCCGGTAGTCTTACGAAATGCTCCTGACTCTGTCAAGTAATTTTATGAAATGCCCCTGACTCTGTCTGGTGATTTTACGAAACCCTCCTGACTTTGTCCAGTTGTTTTACGATACCCCCCTGATTCTATCGGCCAGTTTTACGATACCCAGCTAATTCTGTCAGACGGTTTTACGAAACCCTACTAATTTTTTTAGGGATTTTGTGAAACCCTCCTGACTTTGTCAAGCGGTTTCACGAAACCCTCGTGACTTTGTCTGGCAGTTTTACGAAACCCTCCTGACTCTGTCTGGTAGTTTATGAAACCCTCTTGACTCTGTCTGGCAGTTTTACGAAAATCTCCTGACTCTGTCAGGTGGTTTACAAAACCCTCTTGACTTTGTCTGGCAGTTTTACGAAACCCTCCTGACTCTATCTGGGGGTTTTACGAAACCCTCCTGACTCTGTCTGGGGATTTTACGAAACCCTCTTGTCTGGGGGTTTTACAAAACTTTTGACTCTGTCTGGGGTTTTACAAAACCTTCGACTCTATCTGGGGTTTTCCTCGACTTGAGTTATATTAAGAATTCTTTATTTCTCATCTTCTATGGTTTTATTTTCATTTTCCTTACAGGGAATGTGCTTGTTACTTAGCAACAGCGATGGACAATACGAAGGTATGTTTCTTTATTATTATTATTATTATTATTATTATTATTATTATTATTATTATTATTATTATTATTATTATTATTATTATTATTATTATTATTATTTATTTATTTATTTTTATTTTTGTTTAATATTAATGTTTGAATAGTTCTTTATTATTTATGAAAGTAATGATTGTATATTAATTATTTTGTTTTTTTTCCTTTTTTTTTCTTTTCTATTTGTATAACGATATTTTATTTTTTGGCTCACTGATTCATTATTTTTTTGCCGGGTGGGATATTATATTCATTTAAATGAATTTTAAAATTAAATGAAATGTTAGATATAATTTAGATGCTTCTTACTTTATTTATTTATAAGTGAATGTTTATTCCAACATATTATGGTTTTTATTTTTTTTATTATTAAATAATTATATTTTAGAATTGAAATTATAATTTAGATGCTTCTTAATTCATATATAAAACTGAAATTATAATTTAATTGCTTCTTAATTCATGAATATTTCCTTTATTATTAAATTATTATATTTTAGAATCTAATAAATATTTTTATGTATGATTTAATTGTCACTTCATATTAATATATTTTTTTTACTTATTAATTATTTTATTACACGAGTGTCTCTATAAAAATTATTTATTTATAAATATTTATGGACTCTTATAAATTGTATATCATGTTCAATGCATTTTTTCATTTACATGAAATTTCTTTTTTATAAGAATTAATAAATACACATATATTTTATATTAAATATATATTAATAAGTATTTAAATGAGTGTAACAAAAAAAATTAATATTTTATTAATATATATTTATGTGAATCTCTCAATTATTGCTTACATTAAATTTTTTGTAAAGTAAATGTATATATTTTGAATGTTTGTGTAAGTTATAATTTGATTTTTTTTTTAACATGTATTGATTATCATTCAGTAATTTTTTAAATTTTATGAAAATATAGATGCTTGTTTAAATGATGCATGAATGTTATTTGTTTGTATTTTGAGCATATGACTATTTATATAGTTTATTTATATAAATGATGTATAAATGTTATTTGTTTGTATTTTTAGCATATAATTATTTATATAGTTTATTATATATGACTTTCATAACTTGAAGTTATGTTAAAAATAAGTTTTTAATTTTTATGATAAGTAATTATAATTATATTTATAATATAAATTTTTAAATGCTAGAAAATGTTTAGTATGAGTATTTGTTTAAATAATTTTTTAATTTTTATGAAGAGTAATTATAATTATATGTTGGAGAAGTTTGCAGGGATGTATTCAATTTTTTCTTGTTTTATTGTTGTAGGTTGGAGAAGTTTGCAGGGAATGTACTCAGTCAAATAAGTGATTTCTTCAGTCGTTTGCAGCGATAATGGCGTCCTTTGGTTTGGTGTTGAATCTCCTTCAACAGGAAGGAAGGGGGTAGGGATAATGGCGTTAGAGAAAGCTAATCGATGTTGAATCTCCCTTCAATAACAAGGAAGGGAGAAGAGATGATTGTAATTTCAACACGAAATTTTTTGAATCTTTATTATTTGTTATTTTTTTGACTAGGGTTTTATTAAGATTTGATTATTTCTCTCTTTTTTTTTTGGTTGTTTGCGGGGATAAGCGATTTGTTGTTGAACTTTTATTATTTTCTTGACTAGGGTTTCATTATTTTTCAATTTTTCTATTGTTTCCAGGGATTATGACATTCGAATAAGTGATTTGGTGTTGAATCTCATTCAACAAGAAGGAAGGGGAAAGGGATAATGGGTATTTCAAATGTTTGTTTTTATTTTTGAGTAGGGTTTCATTATTTCTCAGCAATGTATTTTTGTATAGCACTTCTCTCAATTATTGCATTTGCGCTCTTGCTATTTTTCTCATTTGCGCTCTTGTTTTTATTTTATTTTTCCGCTTTTGTTGTTGTAGTTTGGAATTTGTACTTTTGCTATTTTTCTCATTTGCACTCTTGTTTTTAATAGTTTTTTTGGCTTATGTTTTTTTAGGTTGGAGAAGTTTACAATTGCACTCTTGCTTTTAATAATTTTTTTGGCTTCTGTTGTTGTAGTTTTGAGAAGTTTGCAGGGAATGTATTGGATTTTTTTTGGTTCTGTTGTTGTAGGTTGGAGAAGTTTGCAGGAAATGTACTCAACTGAATAAGCAATTTCAACACTAGTATAATGGATATGATTTTCTATGATAACCCTACTTTTTCTTGGTGTTTTTTTTTAATTTTGTATTTTTTGTCTGGCAGTTTTACAAAACCCTCCTGACTCTATCTGACGATTTTACGAAACTCTCCTGGCTCTGTCTGATAGTTTTACAAAACCCTCATGGATATGTCTGGCAGTTTTATGAAACCCTCCTGGCTCTGTCTGGCAGTTTTATGAAATCATGTGGCTCTATCTGGCGGTTTTATGAAACCCTCTTGGCTCTGTTTGGTGGTTTACGAAACCCTCCTAGTTTTTTCTGATGGTTTACAAAATGCCGATGACTCTGTCTGGTGGTTTTATGAAATGCTCTTGACTCTGTTTGGTAGTTTTACGAAATGCTCCTGACTCTGTCAGGTAGTTTTACGAAATGCCCTTGACTCTGTCCAATGATTTTACGAAACCCTCATGACTCTGTCTAGCGGTTTTACGATACCCTCCTAATTTTGTCGGGTGGTATTACGATACCCAGCTAATCTTGTCAGATAGTTTTATGAAACCCTCCTGATTGTGTCATGCATTTTATGAAACCCTCCTGACTCTGTCGGGTAGTTTTGCGAAACCCTCCTGACTCTGTCTGGTAGTTTTACGAAACCCTCCTAACTCTGTCTGGCAGTTTATGAAACCATCTTGACTATGTCTGGCAGTTTTACGAAACCCTCCTGACTCTATTAGGTGGTTTACAAAACCCTCATGACTTTGTCTGGCAGTTTTATGAAACCCTCCTGACTCTGTCTAGGGATTTTGAGAAACCCTCTTATTTGGGGGTTTTACAAAACTTTCGACTCGGTCTGGGGTTTCATAAAACCTTTGACTCTATCTGGGGTTTTCCTCGACTTGAATTATATTAAGAATTCATTATTTCTCATCTTCTATGGTTTTATTTTCATTTTCCTTACAGGGAATGTGCTTGTTATTTAGCAACAACCATGGACAGTACGAAGGTATGTTTCTTTGTTATATTATATATATATATATATATATATATATATGTATATATGTGTGTGTGTGTGTGTGTGTGTGTGTGTGTGTGTGTGTATATATGTATATATATGTATATATATATGTATATATATATGTATATATATATATATATATGTATATATATATATATATATATATATATATAGTGTTTTATAATCGTGATTATTTTTATTTTTATTTTTATTTTTGTTTAATATTAATGTTTGAATAGTTCTTTATTATTTATGAAAGTAATAATTGTATATTAACTATTTTGTTTTTTTTCTTTTCTATTTGTATAACAATATTTTATTTTTTGGCTCGCTGATTCATTATTTTTTTGCTGGGTGGGATAATATATTCATTTAAATGAATTTTAAAATTAAATGAAATGTTTGATATAATTTAGATGCTTCTTACTTTATTTATTTATAAGTGAATGTTTATTCCAACATATTATGGTTTTTTTAAAATTAAATTATTATATTTTAGAACTGAAATTATAATTTAGATGCTTCTTAATTCATATATAAAACTGAAATTATAATTTAATTGCTTCTTAATTCATGAATATTTCCTTTATTATTAAATTATTATATTTTAGAATCTAATAAATATTTTTATGTATGATTTAATCGTCACTTCATATTAATATTTTTTGGTTTACTTATTGATTATTTTATTGGACGAGTGTCTCTATAAAAATTATTTATTTATAAATATTTATACTCTTATAAATTGTATATCATGTTCAATGCATTTTTTCATTTATATGAATTTTTTTAATAAGAATTAATAAATACATATATATATTTTATATTAAATATATATTAATAAGTATTTAAATGAAAGTAAAAAAAACATTAATATTTTATTAATATATATGTAAGTAAATCTATCAATTATTGTTTACATTAAATTTTTTGTAAAGTAAATGTATATATTTTGAACGTTTGTGTAAGTTATAATTTGAAAAAAAAAATTTAACATGTATTGATTATCATTCCGTAATTTTTAAAATTTTATGAAAGTATAGATGCTTGTTTAAATGATGCATGCATGTTATTTGTTTGTATTTTGAGCATATGACTATTTATATAGTTTATTTATATAAATGATGTATAAATGTTATTTGTTTATATTTTTAGCATATAATTATTTATATAGTTTATTATATATGACTTTCATAACTTGAAGTTATGTTAAAAATAATTTTTTAATTTTTATGATAAGTAATTATAATTATATTTATAATACAAATTTTTAAATGCTAGAAAATTTTTAGTATGAGTATTTGTTTAAATAATTTTTTAATTTTTATGAAGTGTAATTATAATTATATGTTGAAGAAGTTTGCATGGAATGTATTTAGTTTTTTTTGGTTATATTGTTGTAGGTTAGAGAAGTTTGTAGGGAATGTACGTGGTTGAATAAGCGATTGCAACACCAGTATAATGGATATGATTTTCTATGATAACCTTAATTTTTCTTTGTGTTTTTTTACTAATTTTTCTTGGTGTTTTTTTAATTTTGTATTTTCTGTCCGACGGTTTTATAAAACCTTCCTGACTCTGTCCGACGGTTTTACAAAACCCTCCTAGCTCTGTCTGGCGGTTTTACGAAACCCTCCTAGCTCTGTCTGACGATTTTACGAAACCCTCCTGGCTATGTTCGATGGTTTTTTGAAACCCTCTGGCTCTATCCAATAGTTTTATGAAACCCTCCTGGCTCTGTCTGGTGGTTTATGAAACCCTCCTGGCTCTGTCCAGTGATTTACGAAATGCTCCTGACTCTATCTGGTGGTTTTACAAAATGCTCCTGACTCTGTTTGGCGGTTTTATGAAACACTCCTGACTCTGTCAGGTAGTTTTACAAAATGCTCTTGACTCTGCCTGATAGTTTTATGAAACCCTCCTGACTCTGTCCAGCAGTTTTACGATACCCTCCTGATTTTGTCAGGGTATTTTACGATACCCAGTTGATTCTGTCAGGCGATTTTATGAAACCCACCTGATTCTATTAGGCATTTTATGAAACCCTCTGAACTCTGTCAGGCAATTTTATGAAACCCTCGTGTCCCTATCTGGCAGTTTTATGAAACCCTCCTGACTCTATTTGGCAGTTTACAAAACCCTCTTGACTATGTTTGGTGGTTTTACGAAACCCTCCTATCTCTGTCATGCAGTTTATGAAACCCTCTTGACTCTCTCTGGCGGTTTTATGAAACTGCCCTGACTCTGTCTGGGGTTTTACGAGACCCTCCTGACTCTGTTTGGGGATTTTACGAAACCCTCTTGTCTGGGGGTTTTACAAAACTTTCGACTCTATCTGGGGTTTTACAAAACCTTGGACTTTGTCTAGGGTTTTACAAAACCTTCGACTTTGTCTGGGGTTTTACAAAACCTTGAACTCTGTCTGAGGTTTTCCTCGACTTGAGTTATATTAAGAATTCTTTATTTCTCATCTTCTATGGTTTTATTTTCATTTTCCTTACAGGGAATGTGCTTGTTACTTAGCAAGAGCCATGGACAGTACGAAGGTATGTTGTTGTTGTTGTTGTTGTTGTTGTTGTTGTTGTTGTTGTTGTTGTTGTTGTTGTTATTGTTGTTGTTGTTGTTGTTATTATTATTATTATTATTTATTTTTATTTTTGTTTAATATTAATGTTTGTATAGTTCTTTATTATTTATGAAAGTAATGATTGTATATTAATTATTTTGTTTTTTTCCATTCTTTTTTCTTTTCTATTTGTATAATGATATTTTATTTTTTGGCTCACTGATTCATTATTTTTTGGCTGGGTGGGATAATATATTCATTTAAATGAATTTTAAAATTAAATGAAATGTTAGATATAATTTAAATGCTTCTTACTTTATTTATTTATAAGTGAATGTTTATTCCAACATATTATGGTTTTTATTTTTTATTATTATTAAATTACTATATTTTAGAATTGAAATTATAATTTAGATGCTTCTTAATTCATTTAAAAAGCTGAAATTATAATTTAATTGCTTCTTAATTCATGAATATTTCCTTTATTATTAAATTATTATATTTTAGAATCTAATAAATATTTTTATGTATGATTTAATCATCACTTCATATTAATATTTTTTTGTTTACTTATTAAATATTTTATTGCACGAGTGTCTCTATAAAAATTATTTATTTATAAATATTTATAGACTCTTATAAATTGTATATCATGTTCAATGCATTTTTTCACTTATATGAAATTTCTTTTTTTTAAGAATTAAATAATACACATATATTTTATATTAAATATATATTAATAAGTATTTAAATGAGTGTAACAAAAAAAATTTAATATTTTATTAATATATATTTAAGCGAATCTCTCAATTATTGTTTACATTAAATTTTTTGTAAAGTAAATCTATATATTTTGAATGTTTGTGTAAGTTATAATTTGAAATTTTTTTTTAACATGTATTGATTATCATTCAGTAATTTTTTAAATTTTATGAAAATATAGATGCTTGTTTAAATGATGCATGAATGTTATTTGTTTGTATTTTGAGCATATGACTATTTATATAGTTTATTTATATAAATGATGTATAAATGGTATTTGTTTGTATTTTTAGCATATAATTATTTATATAGTTTATTATATATGACTTTCATAACTTGAAGTTATGTTAAAAATATTTTTTTAATTTTTATGATAAGTAATTATAATTATATTTATAATATAAATTTTTAAATGCTAGAAAATGTTTAGTATGAGTATTTGTTTAAATAATTTTTTAATTTTTATGAAGAGTAATTATAATTATATGTTGGAGAAGTTTGCAGGGATGTATTCAATTTTTTTTGTTCTGTTGTTTTAGGTTGGAGAAGTTTGCAGGGAATGTACTCTGTCGAATAAGCGATTTCTTCAGTCGTTTTGGAGGGATAATGGCGTCCTTTGGTTTGGTGTTGAATCTCCTTCAACAGGAAGGAAGGGGGAAGGGATAATGGTGTTAGGGTAAGCTAATTGATGTTGAATCTCCCTTAAATAGCAAGGAAGGGAGAAGAGATGATTGTAATTTCAACACCAAAGTTTTTGAATCTTTATTGTTTGTTATTTTTTTGACTAGGGTTTTATTAGGATTTGATTATTTCTCTTTTTTTTTTTGGGTTGTTTGTGGGGATAAGCGATTTTGTGTTGAACTTTTGTTATTTTTTTTACTAGGGTTTCATTATTTTTCAATTTTTCTATTGTTTCCAGGGATTATGGCATTTGGATAAGTGATTTGGTGTTGAATCTCATTCAACAAGAAGGAAGGGGAAAGGGATAAAGGGTATTTCAACTGTTTGTTTTTATTTTTGAGTAGCGTTTCATTATTTCTCAGCAATGTATTTTTTTGTAGCACTTCTCTCAATTATTGCATTTGCGCTCTTGCTATTTTTCTCATTTGCGCTCTTGATGTTTTTCTCATTTGCGCTCTTGTTTTTATTATTTTTTTCGCTTTTGTTGTTGTAGGTTGGAATTTGCACTCTTGCTATTTTTCTCATTTGCACTCTTGCCTTTAATAGTTTTTTTGGCTTATGTTGTTGTAGGTTGGAGAAGTTTGCAGTTGCGCTCTTGCTTTTAATAATTTTTTTGGCTTCTATTGTTGTAGGTTGGAGAAGTTTGTAGGGAATGTATTCAGCTTTTTTTTGTTTTTGTTGTTGTAGGTTGGAGAAGTTTGCAAGAAATATACTCAGTTGAATAAGTGATTTCAACACCAGTAAAATGGATATGATTTTCTATGATAACCCTAATTTTTCATGGTGTTTTTTTTAATTTTGTATTTTTTGTGTGGCAGTTTTAAAAAACCCTCCTGACTCTGTCTGACAGTTTTAAGAAACCCTCTTGGCTCTGTCTGGCAGTTTTACGAAACCCACATGGCTCTGTCCGGTGGTTTTACAAAACCCTCCTTGCTCTGTCTGGCAGTTTTATGAAATCTTGTGGCTCTATCTTGTGGTTTTATGAAACCCTCTTGGCTCTGTTCGGTGGTTTATTAAACCCTCCTGGTTCTGTTTGATAGTTTACAAAATGCCCTTGACTCTGTCTAGTGGTTTTATGAAATGCTCTTGACTCTGTCTGGTAGTTTTATGAAACGCTCCTGACTCTGTCAGGCAGTTTTATGAAACGCCCCTGACTCTATCTGGTGATTTTATGAAACCCTCCTGACTCTGTCCAGTGGTTTTACGATACCCTCATGATTCTGTCGGGTGGTTTTACGATACCTAATTGATTCTGTTAGATGGTTTTATGAAACCCTCCTGATTGTGTCAGGCATTTTACGAAACCCTGCTGACTATGTTAGGCAGTTTTACGAAACCCTCTTGACTCTATCTAGCAGTTTTACCAAACCCTCCTGACTCTGTCTGGCAGTTTATGAAACCCTCTTGCCTATGTCTGGCAGTTTTACGAAACCCTGCTGACTCTCTCAGGTGGTTTACAAAACCCTCATGACTTTGTCTGGTAGTTTTACGAAACCCTCCTGACTCTATCTAGGGGTTTTATGAAACCCTCATGACTTTGTCTGGGGATTTTATGAAACCCTCTTGTCTAGGGGTTTTACGAAACTTTTGACTCTGTCTAGGGTTTTTATAAAACCTTCGACTCTATCTGGGGTTTTCCTCGACTTGAGTTATATTAAGAATTCCTTATTTCTCATCTTCTATGGTTTTATTTTCATTTTTCTTACAGGGAATGTGCTTGTTACTTAGCAACAACCATGGACAGTACGAAGGTATGTTTCTTTGTTATATATATATATATACATATATATACATATATACATATATACATATATATATATATATATATATATATATATATATATATATATATATATATATATATATATATATATATGTTTATAGAGTTTGTTATAATCGTGATTATTATTATTATTTTTATTTTTGTTTAATATTAATGTTTGAATAGTTCTTTATTATTTATGAAAGTAATGATTGTATATTAACTTTTTGTATTTTTTGGTTTTTTTTCTTTTCTATTTGTATAACGATATTTTATTTTTTGGCTAGTTGATTCATTATTTTTTTGCTGGGTGGGATAATATATTCATTTAAATGAATTTTAAAATTAAATGAAATGTTAGATATAATTTAGATGCTTCTTAATTTATTTATTTATAAGTGAATGTTTATTCCAACATATTATGGTTTTTATTTTTTTATTATTAATTTTATTTTTTTTTAAAACTGAAATTATAATTTAGATGCTGCTTAATTCATATATAAAACTGAAACTATAATTTAATTGCCTCTTAATTCATGAATATTTCCTTTATTATTAAATTATTATATTTTAGAATCTAATAAATATTTTTATGTATGATTTAATCGTCACTTCATATTAATATTTTTTTGTTTACTCATTAATTATTTTATTGCACGAGTGTCTCTATAAAAATTATTTATTTATAAATATTTATACTCTTATAAATTGTATATCATGTTCAATGCATTTTTTCATTTATATGATTTTATTTATTTATAAGAATTAATAAATACACATATTTTATATTAAATATATATTAATAAGTATTTAAATGAGTGTAACAATAAAAAATTAATATTTTATTAATATATATTTAAGTAAATCTCTCAATTATTGTTTACATTAAATTTTTTGTAAAGTAAATGTATATATTTTGAACGTTTGTGTAAGTTATAATTTGAAAAAAAAAATTAACATATATTGATTATCATTCAGTAATTTTTTAAATTTTATGAAAGTATAGATACTTGTTTAAATGATGCATGAATGTTATTTGTTTGTATTTTGAGCATATGACTATTTATATAGTTTATTTATATAAATGATGTATAAATGTTAGTTGTTTATATTTTTAGCATATAATTATTTATATAGTTTATTATATATGACTTTCATAACTTGAAGTTATGTCAAAAATAAATTTTTAATTTTTATGTTAAGTAATTATAATTATATTTACAATATAAATTTTTAAATGCTAGAAATTTTTTAGTATGAGTATTTGTTTAAATAATTTTTTAATTTTTATGAAGAGTAATTATAATTATATGTTGGAGAAGTTTGCAGGGACTGTATTCAGTTTTTTTTGGTTTTGTTGTTGTAGGTTGGAGAAGTTTGCAGGGAATGTACTTGGCCGAATAAGCGATTTCAACACCAGTATAATGGATCTGATTTTCTATGATAACCTTAATTTTTCTTGGTGTTTTTTTACTAATTTTTCTTGGTGTTTTTTTAATTTTGTATTTTCTGTCCGACGGTTTTACAAAACCCTCCTGACTCTGTCCGACAGTTTTACAAAACCCTACTGGCTCTGTCTGGTAGTTTTACGAAACCCTCCTGGCTATGTCCGGTGGTTTTATGAAACCCTCTGGCTCTGTCCAGCGGTTTTATGAAACCCTCCTGGCTTTGTCCGATAGTTTATGAAACCCTCCTGGCTTTGTCTGGTGATTTACAAAATGCTCCTGACTCTATCTGGTGGTTTTATGAAACGCTCTTGACTCTGTCCAGTGCTTTTATGAAACACTCATGACTCTGTCAGGCAATTTTAGGAAATGCTCCCGACTCTGTCCGATAGTTTTATGAAACCCTCCTGACTCTATTTGGCAAATTTACGATACCCTCATGATTTTGTCAGGCTATTTTACGATACCCAACTGATTTTGTCAGGCAATTTTACGAAACCGACCTGATTCTATCAGGCATTTTATGAAACCCTCCTGACTCTGTCCGACAATTTTATGATACCCTCCTGATTTTGTCAGGCTATTTTACGATACCCAGCTGATTCTGTCAGGCAATTTTACGAAACCCACATGATTCTATTAGGCATTTTACAAAACCCTCCTGACTCTGTCAGGTAGTTTTATGAAACCCTCGTGACTTTGTCTGGCGGTTTTACGAAACCCTCCTGACTCTATCTGGCAGTTTACAAAACCATCTTGACTCTGTTTGGCGGTTTTATGAAACCCTCCTAACTCTATCAGGCAGTTTACGAAACCCTCTTGACTCTGTCTGGCGGTTTTATGAAACCCCCTGACTCTGTCTGGGGTTTTACGAAACCCTCTTGACTCTGTTTGGGGATTTTACAAAACCCTCTTGTTTGGGGGTTTTACAAAACTTTTGACTCTATCTGGGATTTTACAAAACCTTCGACTCTGTTTGGGGTTTTACAAAACCTTCGACTTTGTCTGGGTTTTTACAAAACCTTCAACTCTGTCTAAGGTTTTCCTCGACTGGAGTTATATTAAGAATTCTTTATTTCTCATCTTATATGGTTTTATTTTCATTTTCCTTACAGGGAAAGTGCTTGTTACTTAACAACAGCCATGGACAGTACGAAGGTATGTTTCTTTGTTTTATATATATATATATATATATATATATATATATATATATATATATATATATATATATATATGTTTTATTTTTATTATTATTATTATTATTATTATTATTATTATTATTATTATTATTATTATTATTATTTATTTATTTATTTATTTTTATATTTGTTTAATATTAATGTTTGAATAGTTCTTTATTATTTCTGAAAGTAATGATTGCATATTAATTGTTTTGTTTTTTTTTTGCTTTTTTTTTCTTTTCTATTTGTATAACAATATTTTAGTTTTTGGCTCACTGATTCATTATTTTTTTGCTGGCTGGGATATTATATTCATTTAAATCAATTTTAAAATTAAATGAAATGTTAGATATAATTTAGATGCTTCTTACTTTATTTATTTATAAGTGAATGTTTATTCCAACATATTACGGTTTTTATTTTTTTTATTATTAAATTATTATATTTTAGAATTGAAATTATAATTTAGATGCTTTTTAATTCATATATAAAGCTGAAATTATAATTTAATTGCTTCTAAATTCATGAATATTTCCTTTATTATTAAATTATTATATTTTAGAATCTAATAAATATTTTTATGTATGATTTAATCGTCACTTCATATTAATATTTTTTTATTTACTTATTAATTATTTTATTGCACGAGTGTCTATAGAAAAATTATTTATTTATAAATGTTTATAGACTCTTATAAATTGTATATCATGTTCAATGCATTTTTTCATTTATATGAAATTTCTTTTTTATAAGAATAAATAAATACACATATATTTTATATTAAATATATATTAATAAGTATTTAAATGAGTGTAACAAAAAAAAATTAATATTTTATTAATAATATTTAAGTGAATCTCTCAGTTATTGTTTACATTAAATTTTTTGTAAAGTAAATGTATATATTTTGAATGTTTGTGTAAGTTATAATTTTATTTTATTTTAACATGTAATGATTATCATTCAGTAATTTTTTAAATTTTATGAAAATATAGATGCTTGTTTAAATGATGCATGAATGTTATTTGTTTGTATTTTGAGCATATGACTATTTATATAGTTTATTTATATAAATGATGTATAAATGTTATTTGTTTATATTTTTAGCATATAATTATTTATATAGTTTATTATATATGACTTTCATAATTTGAAGTTATGTTAAAAATATTTTTTTAATTTTTATGATAAGTAATTATAATTATATTTATAATATATATTTTTAAATGCTAGAAAATGTTTAGTATGAGTGTTTGTTTAAAGAATTTTTTAATGTTTATGAAGAGTAATTATAATTATATGTTGGAGAAGTTTGCAGGGATGTATTTACTTTTTTTTGGTTCTGTTGTTGTAGGTTGGAGAAGTTTGCAAGGAATGTACTCGGTCGAATAAGTGATTTCTTTGGTCGTTTGTAGGGATAATGGCGTCCTTTGGTTTGGTGTTGAATCTCCTTCAACAGGAAGGAAGGGGGAAGGGATAATGGCGTTAGGGTAAGCTAATTGATGTTGAATCTCCCTTCATTAACAAGGAAGGGAGAAGAGATGATTGTAATTTCAACACCAAAATTTTTGAATCTTTATTGTTTGTTATTTTTTTTACTAGGGTTTTATTAAAATTTGATTATTTCTCTTTTTTTTTTGGTTGTTTGCGGGGATAAGCGATTTGGTGTTGAAATTTTGTTATTTTTTTTACCAGGGTTTCATTATTTTTCAATTTTTCTATTGTTTCCAGGGATTATGGCATTCGGATAAGTGATTTGGTGTTGAATCTCATTCAACAAGAAGGAAGGGGAAAGG
Organism: Torreya grandis; assembly: GCA_037957365.1. Classification (NCBI taxonomy): domain Eukaryota; kingdom Viridiplantae; phylum Streptophyta; class Pinopsida; order Cupressales; family Taxaceae; genus Torreya; species Torreya grandis. The sequence goes on from JARHVA010001654.1 coordinate 2,652,506, forward strand.
GATAAAGGGTATTTCAACTGTTTGTTTTTATTTTTGAGTAGGGTTTCATTATTTCTCAGCAATTTATTTTTTTGCAGCACTTCTCTTAATTATTGCATTTGCGCTCTTGCTATTTTTCTCATTTGCGCTCTTGTTTTTAATTTTTTTTTTCACTTTCATTGTTGTAGGTTGGAATTTGCACTCTTGCTATTTTTCTCATTTGCGATCTTGCTTTTAATAGTTTTTTTGGCTTATGTTGTTGTAGGTTGGAGAAGTTTGAAGTTGCGCTCTTGCTTTTAATAATTTTCTTGGCTTCTGTTGTTCTAGGTTGGAGAAGTTTGCGGGGAATGTATTCAATTTTTTTTTGTTCTGTTGTTGTAGGTTGGAGAAGTTTGCAAGAAATGTACTCAGCGGAATAAGCGATTTCAACACCAGTATAATGGATGTAATTTTCTATGATAACCCTAATTTTTCTTGGTGTTTTTCTACTAATTTTTATTGGTGTTTTTATAATTTTGTATTTTCTGTCCGGCGGTTTTACAAAACCCTCCTGACTCTATCTGACGATTTTATGAAACCCTCCTGGCTCTGTTCGGTGGTTTTACGAAACTTTCTTGGCTCTGTTCGGTGGTTTTACGAAACCCTCCTGTCTATGTCTGACAATTTTATGAAATCCTGTGGCTTTATCTAGCAGTTTTATGAAACCCTCCTGGTTCTATCTGATGGTTTACAAAATGCCCCTGACTCTGTCTGGTGGTTTTATTAAACGTTTTGACTCTGTCTAGTTGTTTCATGAAATGCTCTTGACTCTGTTAGGCAATTTTATGAAATGCCCTTGACTCTGTCTAGTGATTTTATGAAACCCTCCTGACTCTGTCCAGCAGTTTTATGATACCCTCCTGATTTTGTCAGGTAGTTTTACGATACCCGGCTGATTTTGTCAGACGGTTTTACGAAAACCTCATGATTTTGTCAGGCATTTTACGAAACCCTCCTGACTCTATCGAGCGGTTTTAAGAAACCCTCACGACTCTATCTGGCAATTTTATGAAACCCTCCTGACTCTGTTTGGCAGTTTATGAAACCCTCTTGACTCTATTTGGCAATTTTACGAAACCCTCCTGACTCTGTCAGGTGGTTTACAAAACCCTATTGACTTTGTCTAGCAGTTTTACGAAATGCTCCTGACTCTATCTGGGGGTTTTACAAAACCCTCCTGACTCTGTCTGGGGATTTTATGAAACCCTCTTGTTTGGGGGTTTTACAAAACTTTTGACTCTGTCTGGGAGTTTATGAAACCTTCGACTCTATCTGGGGTTTTCCTTGACTTGAGTTATATTAAGAATTCTTTATTTCTCATCTTCTATGGTTTTATTTTCTTTTTCCTTACAGGGAATGTGCTTGTTACTTAGCAACAACCATGGACAGTACGAAGGTATGTTTCTTTGTTATATATATATATATATATATATATATATATATATATATATATATATATATATATATATATATATATATATATATATATATATATATATATATATATATATATATAGTTTGTTATAATCGTGATTATTTTTATTTTTATTTTTATTTTTGTTTAATATTAATGTTTTAATAGTTCTTTATTATTTATGAAAGTAATGATTGTATATTAACTATTTTGTTTTTTTTGGTTTTTTTTTCTTTTCTATATGTATAACAATATTTTATTTTTTGGCTCGCTTATTCATCATTGTTTTGCTGGGTGGGATAATATATTCATTTAAATGAATTTTAAAATTAAATGAAATGTTAGATATAATTTAGATGTTTCTTACTTTATTTATTTATAAGTGAATTTTTATTCCAACATATTATCGTTTTTATTTATTTTTAATTAAATTATTATATTTTAGAACTGAAATTATAATTTAGATGCTTCTTAATTTATATATAAAACTGAAATTATAATTTAATTGCTTCTTAATTCATGAATATTTCCTTTATGATTAAATTATTATATTTTAGAATCTAATAAATATTTTTGTGTATGATTTAATCGTCATTTCATATTAATATTTTTTTTTTACTTATTAATTATTTTATTGCAAGAGTGTCTGTATAAAAATTATTTATTTATAAATATTTATACTCTTATAAATTGTATATCATGTTCAATGCATTTTTTCATTTATATGATTAAATTTTTTGTAAAGTAAATGTATATATTTTGAACGTTTATGTATGTTATAATTTGAATTTTTTTTTTAACATGTATCGATTATCATTCAGTAATTTTTTAAACTTTATGAAAGTATAGATGCTTGTTTAAATGATGCATGAATGTTATTTGTTTGTATTTTGAGCATATGACTATTTATATAGTTTATTTATATAAATGATGTATAAATGTTATTTGTTTATATTTTTAGCATATAATTATTTATATAGTTTATTATATATGACTTTCATAACTTGAAGTTATGTTAAAAATAATTTTTTAATTTTTATGATAAGTAATTATAATTATATTTATAATATAAATTTTTAAATGCTAGAAAATTTTTAGTATGAGTATTTGTTTAAATAATTTTTTAATTTTTATGAAGAGTAATTATAATTATATGTTGGAGAAGTTTGTAGGTAATGTATTCAATTTTTTTTGGTTCTGTTGTTGTAGGTTGGAGAAGTTTGCAGGGAATGTACTTGGCCGAATAAGCGATTTCAACACCAGTATAATTGATCTAATTTTCTATGATAATCTTAATTTTTCTTGATGTTTTTTACTAATTTTTCTTGGTGTTTTCTTCATTTTGTATTTTCTGTCTGACGATTTTACAAAACCCTCCTGACTCTATCTGATGGTTTTACGAAACCCTCCTGGCTCTGTCTGGCAGTTTTACGAAACCCTCCTGGATATGTCTGGTGGTTTTATGAAATGCTCTAGCTCTATCCAACAGTTTTATGAAACCCTCTTGGCTTTGTCTGGCTATTTACGAAACCCTCTTGGCTCTATCCGGCGATTTATGAAATGCTCCTGACTCTGTCTGGTGGTTTTACAAAACGCTCCTGACTCTGTCTGGCAATTTTATGAAACACTCTTGATTCTGTCAGGTGGTTTTATGAAATGCTCCTAACTCTGCCTAATAGTTTTATGAAACCCTCCTAACTCTGTCCAGCAGTTTTACTATACCCTCCTAATTTTGTCAGGTTGTTTTACGATACTCAACTGATTCTATCGAGTTATTTTATGAAACCCTCCTGACTCTGTTAGGCAGTTTTATGAAACCCTCGTGACTCTATTTGTTGGTTTTACAAAACCCTCTTGACTCTATCTGGTAGTTTACAAAACCCTCTTGACTCTGTTTGGCAGTTTTATGAAACCCTCCTAACTCTGTCAGGTAGTTTACGAAACCCTCTTGACTCTGTCTAGCAGTTTTATGAAACCCCCTGACTCTGTCTGGGGTTTTACAAAACCCTCTTGACTCTATTTGGGGATTTTACGAAACCCTCTTGTATGGGGGTTTTACAAAACTTTTGACCCTATCTGGGGTTTTACAAAACCTTCGACTCTGTCTGGGCTTTTACAAAACCTTCGAATTTGTCTGGGGTTTTACAAAACCTTCAACTCTGTCTGAGGTTTTCCTCGACTTGAGTTATATTAAGAATTCTTTATTTCTCATCTTCTATGGTTTTATTTTCATTTTCCTTATAGGGAATGTGCTTGTTACTTAGCAACAGCCATGGACAGTATGAAGGTATGTTTCTTTGTTATATATATAGGTTTATTATTATTATTATTATTTATTTATTTTTATTTTTGTTTAATATTAACGTTTGAATAGTTCTTTATTATTTATGAAAGTAATGATTGTATATTAATTGTTTTATTTTTTTGTTTTCTTTTTTCTTTTCTATTTGTATAACGATATTTTATTTTTTGGCTCACTGATTCATTATTTTCTTGCTAGGTGGGATATTATATTCATTTAAATGAATTTTAAAATTAAATGAAATGTTAGATATAATTTAGATGCTTCTTACTTTATTTATTTATAAGTGAATGTTTATTCCAACATATTATGGTTTTTATTTTTTATTTTATTAAATTATTATATTTTAGAATTGAAATTTTAATTTAGATGCTTTTTAATTCATATATAAAACTGAAATTATAATTTAATTGCTTCTTAATTCATGAATATTTCCTTTATTATTAAATTATTATATTTTAGAATCTAATAAATATTTTTATGTATGATTTAATCGTCGCTTCATATTAATATTTTTTTGTTTACTTATTAATTATTTTATTGCACGAGTGTCTTTATAAAAATTATTTATTTATAAATATTTATAGACTCTTATAAATTGTATATCATGTTCAATGCATTTTTTCATTTATATGAAATTTCTTTTTTATAAGAATTAATAAATACACGTATATTTTATATTAAATATATATTAATAAGTATTTAAATGAGTGTAACAAAAAAAATTAATATTTTATTAATATGTATTTAAGTGAATCTCTCAATTATTGTTTACATTAAATTTTTTGTAAAGTAAATGTATATATTTTGAATGTTTGTGTAAGTTATAATTTGATTTTTTTTTTAACATGTATTGATTATCATTCAATAATTTTTTAAATTTTATGAAAATATAGATGCTTGTTTAAATGATGCATGAATGTTATTTGTTTGTATTTTGAGCATATGACTATTTATATAGTTTATTTATATAAATGATGTATAAATGGTATTTGTTTGTATTTTTAGCATATAATTATTTATATAGTTTATTATAAATGACTTTCATAACTTGAAGTTATGTTAAAAATAAGTTTTTAATTTTTATGATAAGTAATTATAATTATATTTATAATATAAATTTTTAAATGCTAGAAAATGTTTAGTATGAGTATTTGTTTAAATAATTTTTTAATTTTTATGAAGAGTAATTATAATTATATGTTGGAGAAGTTTGCAGGGATGTATTCAATTTTTTTTTGTTCTATTGTTGTAGGTTGGA
>JARHVA010001654.1:2660000-2662500 GCA_037957365.1 Torreya grandis
TTATTTTTTTTTAATTAAATTATTATATTTTAGAACTGAAATTATAATTTAGATGCTTCTTAATTCATATATAAAACTAAAATTATAATTTAATTGCTTCTTAATTCATGAATATTTCCTTTATTATTAAATTATTATATTTTAGAATCTAATAAATATTTTTATGTATGATTTAATCGTCACTTCATATTAATATTTTTTTGTTTACTTATTAATTATTTTATTGCAAGAGTGTCTATATAAAAATTATTTATTTATAAATATTTATACTCTTATAAATTGTATATCATGTTCAATGCATTTTTTCATTTATATGATTTTTTTTTTGGTATAAGAATTAATAAATACACGTATATTTTATATTAAATATTTATTAATAAGTATTTAAATGAGTGTAACAAAAAAAAATTAATATTTTATTAATATATATTTAAGTAAGTCTCTCAATTATTGTTTACATTAAATTTTTTGTAAAGTAAATGTATATATTTTGAACGTTTGTGTGAGTTATAATTTGAAAAAAAAATTTAACATGTATTGATTATCATTCAGTAATTTTTTAAATTTTATGAAAGTATAGATGCTTGTTTAAATGATGCATGAATGTTATTTGTTTGTATTTTGAGCATATGACTATTTATATAGTTTATTTATATAAATGAGTTATAAATGTTATTTGTTTATATTTTTAGCATATAATTATTTATATAGTTTATTATATATGACTTTCATAACTTGAAGTTATGTTAAAAATAATTTTTTAATTTTTATGATAAGTAATTATAATTATATTTATAATATAAATTTTTAAATGCTAGAAAATTTTTAGTATGAGTATTTGTTTAAATATTTTTTTAATTTTTGTGAAGAGTAATTATAATTATATGTTGGAGAAGTTTGTAGGTAATGTACTCAATTTTTTTTGGTTCTATTGTTGTAGGTTGGAGAAGTTTGCAGGGAATGTACTTGGCCCAATAAGCGATTTCAACACCAGTATAATGGATCTGATTTTCTATGATAACCTTAATTTTTCTTGGTTTTTTTTACTAATTTTTCTTGGTGTTTTATTAATTTTGTATTTTCTGTCTGATAGTTTTAAAACACCCTCCTGACTCTGTCTGATGGTTTTATGAAACCCTCCGAGCTCTGTCTGGCGGTTTTACAAAACCCTCTTGGCTATGTTTGGTGGTTTTATGAAATCCTCTGGCTCTATCCAATAGTTTTATGAAACCCTCCGGGCTTTGTCTAGCTGTTTACGAAACCCTCCTGGCTCTATCCAGCGATTTATGAAATGCTCCTGACTCTGTCTAGTGGTTTTACAAAACACTCCTAACTCTGTCTGGCAATTTTATGAAACACTCTTGATTCTGTCAGGTGGTTTTATGAAATACTCCTGACTCTGCCTGATAGTTTTATGAAACCCTCCTGACTCTGTCCAACAGTTTTACGATACCCTCCTAATTTTTTTAGGCTGTTTTACGATACTCAACTGATTCTGTTGAGCGATTTTATGAAACCCTCCTGACTCTGTTAGGCAGTTTTATGAAACCCTCGTGACTCTATTTGGTGGTTTTACGAAACCCTCTTGAATCTATCTAGTAGTTTACAAAACACTCTTGACTCTGTTTGGCAGTTTTATGAAACCCTCCTAACTCTGTCGGGTAGTTTCCGAAACCCTCTTGACTCTGTCTGGCGGTTTTATGAAACCCCCCTGACTCTGTCTGGGGTTTTACAAAACCCTCCTGACTCTGTTTTGGGATTTTATGAAACCCTCTTGTCTGGGGGTTTTACAAAACTTTCGACCCTTTCTAGAGTTTTACAAAACCTTCGACTCTGTTTGATGTTTTACAAAACCTTCGACTTTGTCTGGGATTTTACAAAACCTTCAACTCCGTCTGAGGTTTTCCTCGACTTGAGTTATATTAAGAATTCTTTATTTCTCATCTTCTATGGTTTTATTTTCATTTTCCTTATAGGGAATGTGCTTGTTACTTAGCAACAGCCATGGACAGTACGAAGGTATGTTTCTTTGTTTTATATATATATATATATATATATATATATATATATATATATATATATATATATATATATGTTTATTATTATTATAATTATTTATTTATTTTTATTTTTGTTTAATATTAATGTTTGAATAGTTCTTTATTATTTATGAAAGTAATGATTGTATATTAATTGTTTTGTTTTTTTTGTTTTTTTTTCTTTTATATTTGTATAACGATATTTTATTTTTTGGCTCACTGATTCATTATTTTTTTGCTAGGTGGGATATTATATTCATTTAAATGAATTTTAAAATTAAATGAAATGTTAGATATAATTTAGATGCTTCTTACTTTATTTATTTATAAGTGAATGTTTATTCCAACATATTATGGTTTTTATTTTTTTTATTATTAAATTATTATATTTTAGAATTGAAATTATAATTTAGATGCTTCTTAATTCATATATAAAACTGAAATTATAATTTAATTGCTTC
>JARHVA010001654.1:2667500-2780000 GCA_037957365.1 Torreya grandis
TTCGGTAGTTTACAAAACCCTCTTGACTTTGTTTGGCAGTTTTATGAAACCCTCCTAACTCTGTCGGGTAGTTTACGAAACCCTCTTGACTCTGTCTGGCGGTTTTATGAAACCCCCTTGACTCTGTCTGGGGTTTTACAAAACCCTCCTGACTTTGTTTGGGGATTTTACGAAACCCTCTTGTCTGGGGGTTTTACAAAACTTTCGACCCTATTTGGGGTTTTACAAAACCTTCGACTCTATTTGGGGTTTTACAAAACCTTCGACTTTGTCTGGGATTTTACAAAACCTTCAACTCCGTCTGAGGTTTTCCTCGACTTGAGTTATATTAAGAATTCTTTATTTCTCATCTTCTATGGTTTTATTTTCATTTTCCTTATAGGGAATGTGCTTGTTACTTAGCAACAGCCATGGACAGTACGAAGGTATGTTTCTTTGTTATATATATATGTTTATTATTATTATATTTATTTATTTATTTTTATTTTTGTTTAATATTAATGTTTGAATAGTTCTTTATTATTTATGAAAGTAATGATTGTATATTAATTGATTTGTTTTTTTTGTTTTTTTTTTCTTTTCTATTTGTATAACGATATTTTATTTTTTGGCTCACTGATTCATTATTTTTTTGCTGGGTGGGATATTATATTCATTTAAATGAATTTTAAAATTAAATGAAATGTTAGATATAATTTAGATGCTTCTTACTTTATTTATTTATAAGTGAATGTTTATTCCAACATATTATGGTTTTTATTTTTATTATTATTAAATTATTATATTTTAGAATTGAAATTATAATGTAGATGCTTCTTAATTCATATATAAAACTGAAATTATAATTTAATTGCTTCTTAATTCATGAATATTTCCTTTATTATTAAATTATTATATTTTAGAATCTAATAAATATTTTTATGTATGATTTAATCATCACTTCATATTAATATTTTTTTGTTTACTTATTAATTATTTTATTGCACGAGTGTCTCTATAAAAATTATTTATTTATAAATATTTATAAACTCTTATAGATTGTATATCATGTTCAATGCATTTTTTCATTTATATGAAATTTCTTTTTTATAAGAATTAATAAATACACATATATTTTATATTAAATATATATTAATAAGTATTTAAATGAGTGTAACAAAAAAAAATTAATATTTTATTAATATATATTTAAGTGAATCTCTCAATTATTGTTTACATTAAATTTTTGTAAAGTAAATGTATATATTTTGAATGTTTGTGTAAGTTATAATTTGAATTTTTTTTTAACATGTATTGATTATCATTCAGTAATTTTTTAAATTTTATGAAAATATAGATGCTTGTTTAAATGATGCATGAATGTTATTTGTTTGTATTTTGAGCATATGACTATTTATATAGTTTATTTATATAAATGATGTATAAATGTTATTTGTTTGTATTTTTAGCATATAATTATTTATATAGTTTATTATATATGACTTTCATAACTTGATGTTATGTTAAAAATAAGTTTTTAATTCTTATGATAAGTAATTATAATTATATTTATATTATAAATTTTTAAATGCTAGAAAATTTTTAGTATGAGTATTTGTTTAAATAATTTTTTAATTTTTATGAAGAGTAATTATAATTAAATGTTGGAGAAGTTTGTAGGGATGTATTCAGTTTTTTTTTGTTCTATTGTTGTAGGTTGGAGAAGTTTGCAGGGAATGTACTCGGTCAAATAAGTGATTTCTTCGGTATTTCAACTGTTTGTTTTTATTTTTGAGTAGGGTTTCATTATTTCTCAGGAATGTATTTTTCTGCAGCACTTCTCTCAATTATTGCATTTGCGCTCTTGCTATTTTTCTCATTTGCACTCTTGTTTTTAATATTTTTTTCACTTTTGTTGTTGTGGTTTGGAATTTGCACTTTTGCTATTTTTCTCATTTGCACTCTTGTTTTTAATAGTTTTTTTGGCTTATGTTGTTGTAGGTTGGAGAAGTTTGCAGTTGCGCTCTTGCTTTTAATAATTTTTTTGGCTTCTGTTGTTGTAGGTCGGAGAAGTTTGCAGGGAATGTATTGGATTTTTTTTTGTTCTATTGTTGTAGGTTGGAGAAGTTTACAGGAAATGTACTCATCGGAATAAGTGATTTCAACACCAGTATAATGGATCTGATTTTCTATGATAACCCTAATTTTTCTTGTTGTTTTTTTACTAATTTTTCTTGGTGTTTTTTTAATTTTTTATTTTCTATTTGGCGGTTTTCTAAAACCCTCCTGACTCTATCCGACGGTTTTACGAAACCCTCCTGGCTCTGTCCGATAGTTTTACGAAACCCTCGTGGCTTTGTCCAGCGTTTTTATGAAACCCTCCTGGCTCTGTCTGGTAGTTTTATGAAATCCTGTGGCTCTATCTGGAAGTTTTATGAAACCCTCCTAGCTCTGTTTGGTGGTTTACGAAACCCTCCTAGTTTTTTTCGATAGTTTACAAAATGCCCCTGACTCTATCTAGTGGTTTTATCAAACGCTCTTGACACTGTTTGGTAGTTTTACGAAATGCTCCTGACTCTATCAGGTAGTTTTACGAAATGCCCCTGACTCTATCCGATGATTTTATGAAACCCTCCTGACTCTGTCCAGTGGTTTTACGATACCCTCCTGATTCTGTCGGGTGGTTTTACGCTACCCAGCTGATTCTATCAGATAGTTTTATGAAACCCTCCTGATTGTGTCAGGCATTTTACGAAACCCTCCTGACTCTGTCGGGTAGTTTTACGAAACACTCGTGACTCTATCTGGCAAATTTAGGAAACCCTCCTGACTCTATCTGGCAGTTTATGAAACCCTCTTGACTATGTCTAGCAGTTTTACGAAACCCTCCTGACTCTGTCAGGTGGTTTAAAAAACCCTCATGACTTTGTCTGGCAATTTTACGAAACCCTCCTGAATCTATCTCGGGGTTTTAAGAAATCCTCCTGACTCTGTCTGGGGATTTTGAGAAACCCTCTTGTCTGGGGGTTTTACAAAACTTTCGACTCTGTCTAGGGTTTTGGAAAACCTTCGACTCTATCTGGGGTTTTCCTCGACTTGACTTATATTAAGAAATCTTTATTTCTCATCTTCTATGGTTTTATATTCATTTTCCTTACAGGGAATGTGCTTGTTACTTAGCAACAACCATGGATAGTACAAAGGTATGTTTCTTTGTATATATATATATATATATATATATATATATATATAGAGTTTGTTATAATCATGATTATTTTTATTTTTGTTTAATATTAATGTTTGAATAGTTCTTTATTATTTATGAAAGTAATGATTGTATATTAACTATTTTGTTTTTTTTGGTTTTTTTCTTTTCTATTTGTATAACGATATTTTATTTTTTGGCTCGCTGATTCATTATTTTTTTCTGGGGTGGGATAATATATTTTTTTAAATGAATTTTAAAATTAAATGAAATGTTAGATATAATTTAGATGCTTCTTACTTTATTTATTTATAAGTGAATGTTTATTCCAACATATTATGGTTTTTTTTTTAATTAAATTATTATATTTTAGAACTGAAATTATAATTTAGATGCTTCTTAATTCATATATAAAACTGAAATTATAATTTAATTGCTTCTTAATTCATGAATATTTCCTTTATTATTAAATTATTATATTTTAGAATCTAATAAATATTTTTATGTATGATTTAATCGTCACTTCATATTAATATATTTTTGTTTACTTATTAATTATTTTATTGCAAGAGTGTCTATATAAAAATTATTTATTTATAAATATTTATACTCTTATAAATTGTATATCATGTTCAATGCATTTTTTCATTTATATGATTTTTTTTTTTTGGTATAAGAATTAATAAATACACATATATTTTATATTAAATATATATTAATAAGTATTTAAATGAGTGTAACAAAAAAAAATTAATATTTGATTAATATATATTTAAGTAAATCTCTCAATTATTGTTTACAATAAATTTTTTGTAAAGTAAATGTATATATTTTGAAAGTTTGTGTAAGTTATAATTTGAAAAAAAAATTTAACATGTAATGATTATCATTCAGTAATTTTTTAAATTTTATGAAAGTATAGATGCTTGTTGAAATGATGCATGAATGTTATTTGTTTGTATTTTGAGCATATGACTATTTATATATTTTATTTATATAAATGATGTATAAATGTTATTTGTTTATATTTTTAGCATATAATTATTTATATAGTTTATTATATATGACATTCATAACTTGAAGTTATGTTAAAAATAATTTTTTAATTTTTATGATAAGTAATTATAATTATATTTATAATATAAATTTTTAAATGCTAGAAAATTTTTAGTATTTGTATTTGTTTAAATAATTTTTTAATTTTTATGAAGAGTAATTATAGTTATATGTTGGAGAAGTTTGTAGGTAATGTATTCAATTTTTTTTGGTTCTGTTGTTGTAGGTTGGAGAAGTTTGTAGGGAATGTACTTGGCCGAATAAGCGATTTCAACACCAGTATAATGGATCTGAGACCTTAATTTTTCCTGGTGTTTTTTTACTAATATTTCTTGGTGTTTTCTTAATTTTGTATTTTCTGTCTGACAGTTTTACAAAACCCTCCTGACTCTGTCTGATGGTTTTATGAAACCCTACTGGCTCTATCTGGCGGTTTTACGAAACCCTCCTGGCTATGTCTGGTGGTTTTATTAAATCCTCTAGCTCTATCCAACAATTTTATGAAACCCTCCTGGCTTTCTCTTGCTGTTTACGAAACCTTCCTGGCTCTATCCGGGGATTTATGAAATGATCCTGACTCTGTCTGGTGGTTTTACAAAATGTTCCTGACTCTGTCTCTTAATTTTATGAAACACTCTTAATTCTGTCAAGTGGTTTTATGAAATGCCCCTGACTCTGCCTGATAGTTTTATGAAACCCTCCTGACTCTGTCCAGCAGTTTTACGATAGCCTCCTAATTTTGTCAGGCTATTTTACGATACTCAACTGATTCTGTCAAGCGATTTTACGAAACCCTCCTGACTCTGTTAGGTAGTTTTATGAAACCCTCATGACTCTATTTGGTGGTTTTACGAATCCCTCTTGACTCTATCTGGTAGTTTACAAAACCCTCTTGACTCTGTTTGGCAGTTTTATGAAACCCTCCTAACTCTATCGGGTAGTTTACGAAACCCTCTTGACTCTGTCTGGCGGTTTTATGAAACCCCCTGACTCTGTCTGGGGTTTTACAAAACCCTCCTGACTCTGTTTGGGGATTTTATGAAACCCTCTTGTCTGGGGGTTTTACAAAACTTTTGACCCTATCTGGGGTTTTACAAAACCTTCGACTCTATTTGGGGTTTTACAAAACCTTCGACTTTGTCTGGGGTTTTACAAAACCTTCAACTCTGTCTGAGGTTTTCCTCGACTTGAGTTATATTAAGAATTCTTTATTTCTCATCTTCTATGGTTTTATTTTCATTTTCCTTATAGGGAATGTGCTTGTTACTTAGCAACAGCCATGGACAATACGAAGGTTTTTTTCTTTGTTATATATATATGTTTATTATTATTATTATTGTTGTTGTTGTTGTTGTTGTTGTTGTTGTTGTTGTTGTTGTTGTTGTTATTATTATTATTATTATTTTTGTTTAATATTAATGTTTGAATAGTTACTTATTATTTATGAAAGTAATGATTGTATATTAATTGTTTTGTCTTTTTTGTTTTTTTTTCTTTTCTATTTGTATAACGATATTTTATTTTTTGGCTCACTGATTTATTATTTTTTTGCTGGGTGGGATATTATATTCATTTAAATGAATTTTAAAATTAGATGAAATGTTAGATATAACTTAGATGCTTCTTACTTTATTTATTTATAAGTGAATGTTTATTCCAACATATTAAGGTTTTTTTTTTAAAAAGAAAAAATTAAATTATTATATTTTAGAACTGAAATTATAATTTAGATGCTTTTTAATTCATATATAAAACTGAAACTATAATTTAATTGCTTCTAAATTCGTGAATATTTCCTTTATTATTAAATTATTATTTAGAATCTAATAAATATTTGTATGATTTAATCGTCACTTCATATTAATATTTTTTTGTTTACTTATTAATTATTTTATTGCATGAGTGTCTCTATAAAAATTATTTATTTATAAATATTTATAGACTCTTATAAATTGTATATCATGTTCAATGCACTTTTTCATTTATATGAAATTTCTTTTTTATAAGAATTAATAAATACACATATTTTTTATATTAAATATATATTAACAAGTATTTAAATGAGTGTAACAAAAAAATATATATATATTATTAATATATATTTAAGTGAATCTCTCAATTATTGTTTACATTAAATTTTTTGTAAAGTAAATGTATATATTTTGAATGTTTGTGTAAGTTATAATATGAATTTTTTTTTTAACATGTATTGATTATCATTCAGTAATTTTTTAAATTTTATGAAAATATAGATGCTTGTTTAAATGATGCATGAATGTTATTTCTTTGTATTTTGAGCATATGACTATTTATATAGTTTATTTATATAAATGATGTATAAATGTTATTTGTTTGTATTTTTAGCATATAATTATTTATATAGTTTATTATATATGACTTTCATAACTTGACGTTATGGTAAAAATAAGTTTTTAATTTTTATGATAAGTAATTATAATTATATTTATAATATACATTTTTAAATGCTAGAAAATGTTTAGTATGAGTATTTGCTTAAATAATTTTTTAATTTTTATGAAGAGTAATTATAATTATATGTTGGAGATGTTTGTAGGGATGTAGTCAGTTTTTTTTTTGTTCTATTGTTGTAGGTTGGAGAAGTTTGCAGGGAATGTACTCGGTCGAATAAGTGATTTCTTCGGTTGTTTGCAGGGATAATGGCATCCTTTGGTTTGGTGTTGAATCTCCTTCAAGAAGAAGGAAGGGGGAAGAGATAATGGCGTTAGGGTAAGCTAATTGATGTTGAATCTCCGTTCAACAGCAAGGAAGGGAGAAGAGATGATTGTAATTTCAACATGAAAATTTTTGAATCTTTATTATTTGCTATATTTTTGACTAGGGTTTTATTAAGATTTGATTATTTCTCTTTTTTTTTTCGGTTGTTTGCAGGGATAAACGATTTGGTGTTGAAATTTTGTTATTTTTTTTACTAGGGTTTCATTATTTTTCAATTTTTCTATTGTTTCCAGGGATTATGACATTCAGATAAGTGATTTGGTGTTGAATCTCATTGAACAAGAAGGAAGGGGATAGGGATAATGGGTATTTCAACTGTTTGTTTTTATTTTTGAGTAGGGTTTCATTATTTCTCAGCAATGTATTTTTCTGCAGCACTTCTCTCAATTATTGCATTTGGGCTCTTGCTATTTTTCTCATTTGCGCTCTTGTTTTTAATATTTTTTTTCGCTTTTGTTGTTGTATTTTGGAATTTGCACTTTTGCTATTTTTCTCATTTGCACTCTTGTTTTTAATAGTTTTTTTGGCTTATGTTGTTATAGGTTGGAGAAGATTGCAGTTGCGCTCTTGCTTTTAATAATATTTTTGGCTTCTGCAGTAGTAGGTTGGAGAAGTTTGCAGGGAATGTATTGGATTCTTTTTGGTTCTGTTGTTGTAGGTTGGGGAAGTTTGCAGGAAATGTACTCAGTTGAATAAGCGATTTCAACACCAGTATAATGGATCTGATTTTCTATGATAACCCTAATTTTTTTTGGTGTTTTTTTTCTAATTTTTCTTGGTGTTTTTTTTAATTTTGTATTTTCTTTATGGGGGTTTTACAAAACCCTCCTGACTCTATTCGATGGTTTTACAAAACCCTCCTGGCTCTGTCTGATAGTTTTACGAAACCCTTGTGGCTCTGTCTGGTGGTTTTATGAAACCCTCCTAGCTCTGTCTGGTGGTTTTATGAAATCCTGTGGCTCTATCTGGAGATTTTATGAAACCCTCCTGGCTCTGTTCGGTGGTTTATGAAACCTTCCTGGTTTTTTTTTATGGTTTACAAAATGCCCCTGACTCTGTCTGGTGGTTTTATGAAACGCTCTTGACTCTGTTTGGTAGTTTTATGAAATTCTCCTGACTCTGTCGGGTAGTTTTATGAAATGCCCCTGACTCTGTCCAATGATTTTATGAAACCCTCTTGACTCTGTCTAGCGGTTTTACAATACCCTCCTGATTCTGTCAGGTGGTTTTACGATACACAGCTGATTCTATCAGATAGTTTTATGAAACTCTCCTGATTGTGTCAGGCATTTTACGAAACCCTCCTGACTCTGTCAAGCAGTTTTACGAAACCCTCCTGACTCTGTTTGGCAGTTTTACGAAACCCACCTGACTCTGTCTGGCAGTTTATGAAACCCTCTTGACTATGTCTGGTAGTTTTACGAAACCCTCTTGACTCTATCAGGTGGTTTACAAAACCCTCATGACTTTGTCTGGCAATTTTACAAAACCCTCCTGACTCTATCTGGGGGTTTTACGAAACCCTCCTGACTCTGTCTGGGGATTTTGAGAAACCCTCTTGTTTGGGGGTTTTACAAAACTTTCGACTCTGTCTGGGGTTTTATAAAACCTTCGACTCTATCTGGGGTTTTCCTCGACTTGAGTTAATTAAGAATTCTTTATTTCTCATCTTCTATGGTTTTATTTTCATTTTCCTTACAGGGAATGTGCTTGTTACTTAGCAATAACCATCGACAGTACGAGGGTATGTTTCTTTGTTATATTATATATATATATATATATATATATATATATATATATATATATATATGTATGTATGTATGTATGTATGTATGTATGTATGTATGTATGTATGTATGTATGTATGTATGTATATAGAGTTTGTTATAATCATGATTATTTTTATTTTTTTTTTTATTTTTGTTTAATACTAATGTTTGAATAGTTCTTTATTATTTATTAAAGTAATGATTGTATATTAACAATTTTGTTTTTTTTGGTTTTTTTCTTTTCTATTTGTATAACGATATTTTATTTTTTGGCTCGCTGATTCATTATTTTTTTGCTGGGGTGGGATAATATATTCATTTAAATGAATTTCAAAATTAAATGAAATGTTAGATATAATTTAGATGCTTCTTACTTTATTTATTTATAAGTGAATGTTTATTCCAACATATTATGGTTTTTGTTTTTTTTTTTATTATTATTAAATTATTATATTTTACAACTGAAATTATAATTTAGATGCTTCTTAATTCATATATAAAACTGAAATTATAATTTAATTGCCTCTTAATTCATGAATATTTCCTTTATTATTAAATTATTATATTTTATAATCTAATAAATATTTTTATGTATGATTTAATTGTCACTTCATATTAATATTTTTTTGTTTACTTATTAATTATTTTATTGCAAGAGTGTCTGTATAAAAATTATTTATTTATAAATATTTATACTCTTATAAATTGTATATCATGTTCGATGCATTTTTTCATTTACATGATTTTTTTTTTGGTATAAGAATTAATAAATACACATATATTTTATATTAAATATATATTAATAAGTATTTAAATGAGTGTAACAAAAAATAATTAATATATATTTAAGTAAATCTCTCAATTATTGTTTACATTAAATTTTTTGTAAAGTAAATGTATATATTTTGAACGTTTGTGTAAGTTATAATTTGAAAAAAAAATTTAACATGTATTGATTATCATTCAGTAATTTTTTAAATTTTATGAAAGTATAGATGCTTGTTTAAATGATGCATGAATGTTATTTGTTTGTATTTTGAGCATATGACTATTTATATAGTTTTTTTATATAAATGATGTATAAATGTTATTTGTTTATATTTTTAGCATATAATTATTTATATACTTTATTATATATGACTTTCATAACTTGAAGTTATGTTAAAAATAATTTTTTAATTTTTATGATAAGTAATTATAATTATATTTATAATATAAATTTTTAAATGCTAGAAATTTTTTAGTATGAGTATTTGTTTAAATAATTTTTTAATTTTTATGAAGAGTAAGTATAATTATATGTTGGAGAAGTTTGTAGGTAATGTATTCAATTTTTTTTCGTTCTGTTGTTGTAGGTTGGAGAAGTTTGCAGCGAATGTACTTGGCCGAATAAGCGATTTCAACACCAGTATAATTGATTTGATTTTCTATGATAACCTTAATTTTTCTTGATGTTTTTTTACTAATTTTTCATGGTGTTTTCTCAATTTTGTATTTTATCCAACAGTTTTATGAAACCCTCCTAGGTTTGTCTGGCTGTTTACGAAACCCTCCTGGCTCTATCCGACGATTTATGAAATGTTCTTGACTATGTCTGGTGGTTTTACAAAACGCTCCTGACTCTGTCTGGCAATTTTATGAAACACTCTTGATTCTGTTAGGTGGTTTTATGAAATGCTCCTGATTTTGCCTGATAATTTTATGAAACCCTCCTGACTCTGTCCACCAGTTTTACGATACCCTCCTAATTTTGTTAGGCTGTTTTATGATACTCAACTGATTCTGTCGAGCGATTTTACGAAACCCTCCTGACTCTGTTAGGCAATTTTATGAAACCCTCATGACTCTATTTGGTGGTTTTACGAAACCCTCTTGACTGTATCTGGTAGTTTACAAAACCCTCTTGACTCTGTTTGAGAATTTTATGAAACCCTCCTAACTCTGTCGGGTAGTTTACGAAACCCTCTTGTCTGGGTGTTTTAGAAAACTTTCGACCCTATCTGGGGTTTTACAAAACCTTCGAGTTTTCTGGGGTTTTACAAAACCATCAACTCTGTCTGAGGTTTTCCTCGACTTACTTGAGTTATATTAAGAATTCTTTATTTCTCATCTTCTATGGTTTTATTTTCATTTTCCTTATAGGGAATGTGCTTGTTACTTAGCAACAGCCATGGACAGTACGAAGGTATGTTTCTTTGTTATATATATATATATATATATATGTTTATTATTATTATAATTATTTATTTATTTTTATTTTTGGTTAATATTAATGTTTGAATAGTTCTTTATTATTTATGAAAGTAATGATTGTATATTAATTGTTTTGTTTTTTTTTTCTTTTCTATTTGTATAATGATATTTTATTTTTTGGCTCACTGATTCATTATTTTTTTGCTGGGTGGGATATTATATTCATTTAAATGAATTTTAAAATTAAATGAAATGTTAGATATAATTTAGATGCTTCTTACTTTATTTATTTATAAGTGAATGTTTATTCCAACATATTATGGTTTTTATTTTTTTTATTATTAAATTATTATATTTTAGAATTGAAATTATAATTTAGATGCTTCTTAATTCATATATAAAACTGAAATTATAATTTAATTGCTTCTAAATTCATGAATATTTCCTTTATTATTAAATTATTATATTTTAGAATCTAATAAATATTTTTATGTATGATTTAATTGTCACTTCATATTAATATTTTTTTGTTTACTTATTAATTATTTTATTGCACGAGTGTCTCTATAAAAATTATTTATTTATAAATATTTATAGACTCTTATAAATTGTATATCATGTTCAATGCATTTTTTCATTTATATGAAATTTCTTTTTTATAAGAATTAATAAATACACATATATTTTATATTAAATATATATTAATAAGTATTTAAATGAGTGTAACAAAAAAAATTAATATTTTATTAATATATATTTAAGTGAATCTCTCAATTATTGTTTACATTAAATTTTTTGTAAAGTAAATGTATATATTTTGAATGTTTGTGTAAGTTATAATTTGAATTTTTTTTTTAACATGTATTGATTATCATTCAGTAGTTTTTTAAATTTTATGAAAATATAGATGCTTGTTTAAATGATGCATGAATGTTATTTGTTTGTATTTTGAGCATATGACTATTTATATAGTTTATTTATATAAATGATGTATAAATGTTATTTGTTTGTATTTTTAGCATATAATTATTTATATACTTTATTATATATGACTTTCATAACTTGAAGTTATGTTAAAAATAAGTTTTTAATTTTTATGATAAGTAATTATAATTATATTTATAATATAAATTTTTAAATGCTAGAAAATGTTTAGTATGAGTATTTGTTTAAATAATTTTTTAATTTTTATGAAGAGTAATTATAATTATATGTTGGAGAAGTTTGCATGGATGTATTCAGTTTTTTTTTTGTTCTATTATTTTAGGTTGGAGAAGTTTGCAGGGAATGTACTCAGTCGAATAAGTGATTTCTTTGGTCGTTTGCAGGGATAATGGCGTCCTTTGGTTTGGTGTTGAATCTCCTTCAACAGGAAGGAAGGGGGAAGGGATAATGGCATTAGGGTAAGCTAATTGATGTTGAATCTCCCTTCAATAATAAGGAAGGGAGAAGAGATGATTGTAATTTCAACACGAAATTTTTTGAATCTTTATTATTTGTTATTTTTTTGACTAGGGTTTTATTAAGATTTGATTATTTCTCTCTTTTTTTTTTGGTTGTTTGCGGGGATAAGTGATTTGGTGTTGAACTTTTGTTATTTTTTTGACTAGGGTTTCATTATTTTTCAATTTTTCTATTGTTTCCAGGGATTATGACATTCGGATAAGTGATTTGGTGTTGAATCTCATTCAACAAGAAGGAAGGGGAAAGGGATAATGGGTATTTCAACTGTTTGTTTTTATTTTTGAGTAGGGTTTCATTATTTCTCAGCAATGTATTTTTCTGCAGCACTTCTCTCAATTATTGCATTTGCGCTCTTGTTTTTAATATTTTTTTTCACTTTTGTTGTTGAAGTTTCAAATTTGCAATTTTGCTATTTTTCTAATTTGCACTCTTGTTTTTAATAGTTTTGTTGGCTTATGTTGTTGTAGGCTGGAGAAGTTTGCAGTTGCGCTCTTGCTTTTAATAATTTTTTTGGCTTCTGTTGTTGTAGGTCAGAGAAGTATGCAGGGAATGTATTGGATTTTTTTTGGTTTTTTTGTTGTAGGTTGGAGAAGTTTGCAGGAAATGTACTCAGTTGAATAAGCGATTTCAACACCAGTATAATGGATCTGATTTTCTATGATAACCCTAATTTTTCTTGCTATTTTTTTACTAATTTTTCTTGGTGTTTTTTTAATTTTTTATTTTCTGTCTGGCGGTTTTACAAAACCCCCTGACTCTATCCGACGGTTTTACGAAACCCTCCTGGCTCTGTCCGATAGTTTTAGGAAACCCTCGTGGCTCTGTCCGACAGTTTTATGAAACCCTCCTGGCTCTGTCTAGCAGTTTTATGAAATCCTGTGGCTCTATCTGGCGGTTTTATGAAACCCTCCTGGCTCTGTTTGGTGGTTTACGAAACCCTCCTAGTTTTTTTTGATAGTTTACAATATGCCCCTGACTCTGTCTAGTGGTTTTATGAAACGCTCTTGACTCTGTTTGGTAGTTTTACGAAATGCTCCTGACTCTATCAGGTAGTTTTAAAAAATGCCCCTGACTCTATCTGATGATTTTATGAAACCCTCTTGACTCTGTCCAACGGTTTTACGATACCCTCCTGATTCTGTCGGGTGGTTTTACGATACCTAGCTGATTTTGTCAGATAGTTTTATGAAACCCTCCTAATTGTGTCAGGCATTTTACGAAACCCTCCTGACTCTGTTGGGCAGTTTTACGAAACCCTCCTGACTCTGTCTGGCAATTCTAGGAAACCTTCCTGACTCTATCTGGCAGCTTATGAAACCCTCTTGACTATGTCTGGCAGTTTTATGAAACCCTTCTGACTCTGTCAGGTGGTTTACAAAACCCTCATGACTTTGTCTGGCAGTTTTATGAAACCCTCCTGAATCTATCTGGGGGTTTTATGAAACCCTCCTGACTCTGTCTGGGGATTTTGAGAAACCCTCTTGTCTAGGGGTTTTACAAAAGTTTCGACTCTGTCTGGGGTTTTAGAAAACCTTCGACTCTATCTGGGGTTTTCCTCGACTTGAGTTATATTAAGAATTCTTTATTTCTCATCTTCTATGGTTTTATTTTCATTTTCCTTACAGGGAATGTGCTTGTTACTTAGCAACAACCATGGACACTATGAAGGTATGTTATATATATATATATATATATATATATATATATATATATATATATATATATATATATATATATATATATATATATATATATATAGTTTGTTATAATCGTGATAATTTTTATTATTATTTTTATTTTTGTTTAATATAAATGTTTGAATAGTTCTTTATTATTTATGAAAGTAATGATTCTATATTAACTATTTTGTTTTTTTTGGTTTTTTTCTTTTCTATTTGTATAACGATATTTTATTTTTTGGCTCGCTGATTCATTAGTTTTTTGCTGGGGTGGGATAATATATTCATTTAAATGAATTTTAAAATTAAATGAAATGTTAGATATAATTTAGATGCTTCTTACTTTATTTATTTATAAGTGAATGTTTATTCCAACATATTATGGTTTTTTTTTAATTAAATTATTATATTTTAGAACTGAAATTATAATTTAGATGCTTCTTAATTCATATATAAAACTGAAATTATAATTTAATTGCTTCTTAAGTCATGAATATTTCCTTTATTATTAAATTATTATATTTTATAATCTAATAAATATTTTTATGTATGATTTAATCGTCACTTCATATTAATATTTTTTTTTTACTTATTAATTATTTTATTGCAAGAGTGTCTGTATAAAAATTATTTATTTATAAATATTTATACTCTTATAAATTGTATATCATGTTCAATGCATTTTTTCATTTACATGATTTTTTTTTTTGGTATAAGAATTAATAAATACACATATATTTTATATTAAATATATATTAATAAGTATTTAAATGAGTGTAACTAAAAAAATTAATATTCGATTAATATATATTTAAGTAAATCTCTCAATTATTGTTTACAATAATTTTTTTTGTAAAGTAAATGTATATATTTTGAACGTTTGTGTAAGTTATAATTTGAAAAAAAAATTTAACATGTATTGATTATCATTCAGTAATTTTTTAAATTTTATGAAAGTATAGATGCTTGTTTAAATGATGCATGAATGTTATTTGTTTGTATTTTGAGCATATGACTATTTATATAGTTTATTCATATAAATGATGTATAAATGTTATCTGTTTATATTTTTTGCATATAATTATTTATATAGTTTATTATATATGACTTTCATAACTTGAAGTTATGTTAAAAATAATTTTTTAATTTTTATGATAAGTAATTATAATTATATTTATAATATAAAATTTTTAAATGCTAGAAAATTTTTAGTATGAGTATTTGTTTAAATAATTTTTTAATTTTTATGAAGAGTAATTATAATTATATGTTGGAAAAGTTTGTAGGTAATGTATTCAATTTTTTTTGGTTCTATTGTTGTAGGTTGGAGAAGTTTGCAGGGAATGTACTTGGCCGAATAAGCGATTTCAGTACCAGTATAATGGATCTGATTTTATATGATAACCTTAATTTTTCTTGGTGTTTTTTACTAATTTTTCTTGGTGTTTTCTCAATTTTGTATTTTCTGTCCGACGGTTTTACAAAACCCTCCTGACTCTGTCTGATGGTTTTATGAGACCCTCCTAGCTCTGTCTGGCAGTTTTACGAAACCCTCCTGGCTATGTTTGGTGGTTTTATGAAATCTTCTAGCTCTATCCAACAGTTTTATGAAACCCTCCTAGCTTTGTCTAGCTATTTACGAAAACATCCTGGCTCTATCCGACGATTTATGAAATGTTCCTGACTCTGTCTGGTGGTTTTACAAAATGCTCCTGACTCTGTCTGGCAATTTTATGAAACACTCTTGATTCTATTAGGTGGTTATATGAAATGCTCCTGACTCTGCCTGATAGTTTTATGAAACCCTCATGACTCTGTCCAATAGTTTTACGATACCCTCCTAATTTTGTCAGGGTGTTTTACGATACTCAACTGATTCTGTCTAGCGATTTTACAAAACCCTCCTGACTCTGTTAGGCAGTTTTACGAAACCCTCGTGACTCTATTTGGTGGTTTTACAAAACCCTCTTGACTATATCTTGTAGTTTACAAAACCCTCTTGACTCTGTTTGGCAGTTTTATGAAACCCTCCTAACTCTGTCGGGTAGTTTACGAAACCCTCTTGACTCTGTCTGGCGGTTTTATGGAACCCCCTGACTCTGTCTGGGGTTTTACAAAACCCTCCTGACTCTGTTTTTGGATTTTACGAAAGCCTCTTGTCTAGGGGTTTTACAAAACTTTCGACCCTATCTGGGGTTTTACAAAACCTTCGACTCTGTTTGGGGTTTTACAAAACCTTCAACTTTGTCTGGGGTTTTACAAAACCTTCAACTCTGTCTGAGGTTTTCCTCGACTTGAGTTATATTAAGAATTCTTTATTTCTCATCTTCTATGGTTTTATTTTCATTTTCCTTATAGGGAATGTACTTGTTACTTAGCAACAACCATGGACAGTACGAAGGTATGTTTCTTTGTTATATATATATATATATTATTATTATTATTATTATTATTATTATTATTATTATTATTATTATTATTATTATTATTATTATTATTATTATTTATTTTTATTTTTGTTTAATATTAATGTTTGAATAGTTCCTTATTATTTATGAAAGTAATGATTGTATATTAATTGTTTTTTTTTTTTTTTTTTTTTTTTCTTCTTTTCTATTTGTATAACGATATTTTATTTTTTGGCTCACTGATTCATTATTTTTTTGCTGGGTGGGATATTATATTCATTTAAATGAATTTTAAAATTAAATGAAATGTTAGATATAACTTAGATGCTTCTTACTTTATTTATTTATAAGTGAATGTTTATTCCAACATATTATGGTTTTTTTTTTCTTTTTTTTTAAAAATTAAATTATTATATTTTAGAACTAAAATTATAATTTAGATGCTTTTTTATTCATATATAAAACTGAAATTATAATTTAATTGCTTCTAAATTCATGAATATTTCCTTTATTATTAAATTATTATATTTTAGAATCTAATAAATATTTTTAAGTATGATTTAATCGTCACTTCATATTAATATTTTTTTGTTTACTTATTAATTATTTTATTGCACGAGTGTCTCTATAAAAATTATTTATTTATAAATATTTATAGACTCTTATAAATTGTATATCATGTTCAATGCATTTTTTCATTTATATGAAATTTCTTTTTTATAAGAATTAATAAATACACATATATTTTATATTAAATATATATTAATAAGTATTTAAATGAGTGTAACAAAAAAAATTATTATTTTATTAATATATATTTAAGTGAATCTCTCAATTATTGTTTACATTAAATTTTTTGTAAAGTAAATGTATATATTTTGAATGTTTGTGTAAGTTATAATTTGAAATTTTTTTTTAACATGTATTGATTATCATTCAGTAATTTTTTAAATTTTATGAAAATATAGATGCTTGTTTAAATGATGCATGAATGTTATTTGTTTGTATTTTGAGCATATGACTATTTATATAGTTTATTTATATAAATGATGTATAAATGTTATTTGTTTGTATTTTTAGCATATAAATATTTATATAGTTTATTATATATGACTTTCATAACTTGAAGTTACGTTAAAAATAAGTTTTTAATTTTTATGATAAGTAATTATAATTATATTTATAATATAGATTTTTAAATGCTAGAAAATGTTTAGTATGAGTATTTGTTTAAATAATTTTTTAGTTTTTATGAATAGTAATTATAATTATATGTTGGAGAAGTTTGCAGGGATGTATTCAGTTTTTTTTGGTTCTATTGTTGTAGGTTGGAGAAGTTTGCAAGGAATGTACTCGGTCGAATAAGTGATTTCTTTGGTCGTTTGCAGGGATAATGGCGTCCTTTGGTTTGGTGTTGAATCTCCTTCAACAGGAAGGAAGGGGGAAGGGATAATGGCATTAGGGTAAGCTAATTGATGTTGAATCTCCCTTCAATAATAAGGAAGGGAGAAGAGATGATTGTAATTTCAACACGAAATTTTTTGAACCTTTATTATTTGTTATTTTTTTGCCTAGGGTTTTATTAAGATTTGATTATTTCTCTCTTTTTTTTTTGGTTGTTTGTGATTTGGTGTTGAACTTTTGTTATTTTTTTGACTAGGGTTTCATTATTTTTCAATTTTTCTATTGTTTCCAGGGATTATGACATTCGGATAAGTGATTTGGTGTTGAATCTCATTCAACAAGAAGGAAGGGGAAAGGGATAATGGGTATTTCAACTGTTTGTTTTTATTTTTGAGTAGGGTTTCATTATTTCTTGGCAATGTATTTTTCTGCAGCACTTCTCTCAATTATTGCATTTGTGCTCTTGCTATTTTTCTCATTTACGCTCTTGTTTTTAATATTTTTTTTCACTTTTGTTGTTGTAGTTTGGAATTTGCACTTTTGCTATTTTTCTCATTTGCACTTTTGTTTTTAAAAGTTTTTTTGGCTTATGTTGTTGTAGGTTGGAGAAGTTTGCAGTTGCGCTCTTGCTTTTAATAATTTTTTTGGCTTCTGTTGTTGTAGGTTGGAGAAGTTTGCAGGGAATGTATTGGATTCTTTTTGGTTCTGTTGTTGTAGGTTGGAGAAGTTTGCAGGAAATGTACTCAGCTGAATAAGCGATTTCAACACCAGTATAATGGATCTGATTTTCTATGATAACTCTAATTTTTCTTGGTGTTTTTTTACTAATTTTTCTTGGTGTTTTTTATAATTTTGTATTTTCTGTCTGGGGGTTTTATAAAACCCTCCAGACTCTATTCGACGGTTTTACGAAACCCTCCTGGCTCTATTCGATAGTTTTACGAAACCCTCGTGGCTCTGTCTGGTAGTTTTATGAAACCCTCCTGGCTCTGTCTAGCAATTTTATGAAATCTTGTGGCTCTATCTAGAGGTTTTATGAAACCCTCCTGGCTCTATTCGGTGGTTTATGAAACCCTCCTAGTTTTTTCTGATGGTTTACAAAATGCCCCTGACTCTGTCTGGTGGTTTTATGAAATGCTCTTGACTCTGTTTGGTAGTTTTACGAAATGCTCCTGACTCTGTTAGGTAGTTTTATGAAATGCTCCTGACTCTGTCCAACGATTTTATGAAACCCTCCTGACTCTGTCCAGCGGTTTTACGATACCCTCCTGATTCTGTCAGGTGGTTTTACGATACCCAACTGATTCTGTCAGATAGTTTTATGAAACCCTCCTAATTGTGTCAGGCATTTTACGAAACCCTCCTGACTTTGTCGGGCAGTTTTATGAAACCCTCCTGACTCTGTCTGGCAGTTTTATGAAACCCTCCTGACTCTGTCTGGGAGTTTATGAAACCCTCTTGACTATGTCTAGCAGTTTTACAAAACCCTCTTGACTCTATCAGGTGGTTTACAAAACCCTCATGACTTTGTCTGGCAGTTTTACGAAACCCTCCTGACTCTATATGGGGGTTTTACGAAACCCTCCTGACTCTGTCTGGGGATTTTGAGAAACCCTCGTGTCTAGGGGTTTTACAATACTTTTGACTCTGTCTGGGATTTTATAAAACCTTCGACTCTATCTGGGGTTTTCCTCGACTTGAGTTATATTAAGAATTCTTTATTTCTCATCTTCTATGGTTTTATTTTCATTTTCCTTATAGGGAATGTGCTTGTTACTTAGCAATAACCATGGACAGTACGAAGGTATGTTTCTTTGTTATATATATATATATATATATATATATATATATATATATATATATATATATATATATATATATATATATGTATATATACACATATACATATATATGTATCTATGTATGTATGTATATATATATATATATGTATGTATGTATGTATGTATATATATATATAGAGAGAGAGTTTGTTATAATCGTGATTATTTTTATTTTATTTTTTTATTTTTGTTTAATATTAATGTTTGAATAATTCTTTATTATTTATGAAAGTAATGATTGTATATTAACTATTTTGTTTTTTTTGGTTTTTTTCTTTTCTATTTGTATAACGATATTTTATTTTTTGGCTCGCTGATTCATTATTTTTTTGCTGGGGTGGGATAATATATTCATTTAAATGAATTTTAAAATTAAATGAAATGTTAGATATAATTTAGATGCTTCTTACTTTTTTTATTTATAAGTGAATGTTTATTCCAACATATTTTGGTTTTTTTTTTTTTAATTTATTAATTTATTATATTTTAGAACTGAAATTATAATTTAGATGCTTCTTAATTCATATATAAAACTGAAATTATAATTTAATTGCTTCTTAATTCATGAATATTTAATTTATTATTAAATTATTATATTTTAGAATCTAATAAATATTTTTATGTATCATTTAATCGTCACTTCATATTAATATTTTTTTGTTTACTTATTAATTATTTTATTGCAAGAGTGTATGTATAAAAATTATTTATTTATAAATATTTATACTCTTATAAATTGTATATCATGTTCAATGCATTTTTTCATTTATATGATTTTTTTTTTTTTGTTATAAGAATTAATAAATACACATATATTTTATATTAAATATATATTAATAAGTATTTAAATGAGTGTAACAAAAAAAAATTAATATTTTATTAATATATATTTAAGTAAATCTCTCAATTATTGTTTACATTAAATTTTTTGTAAAGTAAATATATATATTTTGAACGTTTGTGTAAGTTATAATTTGAAAAAAAAATTTAACATGTATTGATTATCATTCAGTAATTTTTTAAATTTTATGAAAGTATAGATGCTTGTTTAAATGATGCATGAATGTTATTTGTTTGTATTTTGAGCATATGACTATTTATATAGTTTATTTATATAAATGATGTATAAATGTTATTTGTTTATATTTTTAGAATATAATTATTTATATAGTTTATTATATATGACTTTCATAACTTGAAGTTATGTTAAAAATAAATTTTTAATTTTTATTATAAGTAATTATAATTATATTTATAATATAAATTTTTGAATGCTAGAAAATTTTTAGTATGAGTATTTGTTTAAATAATTTTTTTATTTTTATGAAGAGTAATTATAATTATATGTTGGAGAAGTCTGTAGGTAATGTATTCAATTTTTTTTGGTTCCGTTGTTGTAGGTTGGAGAAGTTTGCAGGGAATGTACTTGGCCGAATAAGTGATTTCAACACCAGTATAATGGATTTGATTTTCTAAGATAAACTTAAATTTTCTTGGTGTTTTTTTACTAATTTTTCTTGGTGTTTTTTTACTAATTTTTCTTGGTGTTTTCCTGACTCTGTCTAGTGGTTTTACAAAACACTCCTGACTCTATCTGGCAATTTTATGAAACACTCTTGATTCTGTCAGGTGGTTTTATGAAATGCTCCTGACTCTGCCTGATAGTTTTATGAAACCGTCCTAACTTTGTCCAGCAGTTTTATGATACCCTCCTAATTTTTTCAAGCTGTTTTACGATACTCAACTGATTCTATCGAGCGATTTTACGAAGCCCTCCTGACTCTGTTAGGCAGTTTTATGAAACCCTCGTGACTCTATTTGGTGGTTTTACGAAACCCTCTTGACTCTATCTGGTAGTTTACAAAACCCTCTTGACTCTGTTTGGCAGTTTTATGAAACCCTCCTAACTCTATCAGGTAGTTTACGAAACCCTCTTGACACTGTCTGGCGGTTTTATGAAACCCCCCTGACTCTATCTGGGGTTTTACAAAACCCTCCTGACTCTATTTGGGGATTTTATGAAACCCTCTTGTCTGGGGGTTTTACAAAACTTTCGACCCTATCTGGGGCTTTACAAAACCTTCGACTCTGTTTGGGGTTTTACAAAACCTTCGACTTTGTCTAGGGTTTTACAAAACCTTCAACTCTGTCTGAGGTTTTCCTCGACTTGAGTTATATTAAGAATTCTTTATTTCTCATCTTCTATGGTTTTATTTTCTTTTTCCTTATAGGGAATGTGCTTGTTACTTAGCAACAGCCATGGACAGTACGAAGGTATGTTTCTTTGTTTTATATATATATATATATATATGTATATATATATATATATATATATATATATATATATATACATATATATGTTTATTATTATTATTATTATTATTATTATTATTATTATTAATTTATTTATTTTTATTTTTGTTTAATATTAATGTTTGAATAGTTCTTTATTATTTATGAAAGTAATGATTGTATATTAATTGTTTTGTTTTTTTTGTTTTTTTTTTCTTTTCTATTTGTATAACGATATTTTATTTTTTGGCTCACTAATTCATTATTTTTTTGCTGGGTGGGATATTATATTCACTTAAATGAATTTTGAAATTAAATGAAATGCTAGATATAATTTAGATGCTTCTTACTTTATTTATTTATTTATAAGTGAATGTTTATTCCAACATCTTATGGTTTTTATTATTTTTATTACTAAATTATTATATTTTAGAATTGAAATTATAATTTAGATGCTTCTTAATTCATATGTAAATTGAAATTATAATTTAATTGCTTCTAAATTCATGAATATTTCCTTTATTATTAAATTATTATATTTTAGAATCTAATAAATATTTTTAAGTATGATTTAATCGTCACTTCATATTAATATTTTTTTTTTACTTATTAATTATTTTATTGCACGAGTGTCTCTATAAAAATTATTTATTTATAAATATTTATAGACTCTTACAAATTGTATATCATGTTCAATGCATTTTTTCATTTATATGAAATTTCTTTTTTATAAGAATTAATAAATACACATATATTTTATATTAAATATATATTAATAAGTATTTAAATGAGTGTAACAAAACAAATTAATATTTTATTAATATATATTTAAGTGAATCTCTCAATTATTGTTTACATTAAATTTTTTGTAAAGTAAATGTATATATTTTGAATGTTTGTGTAAGTTATAATTCGATTTTTTTTTTTTTATCATGTATTGATTATCATTCAGTAATTTTTTAAATTTTATGAAAATATAGAAGCTTGTTTAAATGATGCATGAATGTTATTTGTTTGTATTTTGAGCATATGACTATTTATATAGTTTATTTATATAAATGATGTATAAATGTTATTTGTTTGTATTTTTAGCATATAATTATTTATATAGTTTATTATATATGACTTTCATAACTTGAAGTTATGTTAAAAATAAGTTTTTAATTTTTATGATAAGTAATTATAATTATATTTATAATATAAATTTTTAAATGTTAGAAAATGTTTAGTATGAGTATTTGTTTAAATAATTTTTTAATTTTTATGAAGAGTAATTATAATTATATGTTGGAGAAGTTTGCAGGGATGTATTCAGTTTTTTTTTGTTCTATTTTTGTAGGTTGGAGAAGTTTGCAGGGAATGTACTCGGTCGAATAAGTGATTTCTTCAATCGTTTGCAGGGATAATGGCGTCCTTTGATTTGGTGTTGAATCTCCTTCAACAGGAAGGAAGGGGGAAGGGATAATGGCGTTAGGGTAAGCTAATTGATATTGAATCTCCCTTCAACATCAAGGAAGGGAGAAGAGATGATTGTAATTTCAACACGAAAATTTTTGAATCTTTATTATTTGTTATTTTTTTGACTAGGGTTTTATTAAGATTTGATTATTTCTCTCTTTTTTTTGGTTGTTTGCGGGGATAAGCAATTTGGTGTAAAACTTTTGTTATTTTTTTGACTACGGTTTCATTATTTTTCAATTTTTCTATTGTTTCCAGGGATTATGACATTCAGATAAGTGATTTGGTGTTGAATCTCATTCAACAAGAAGGAAGGGGAAAGGGATAATGGGTATTTCAAGTGTTTGTTTTTATTTTTGAGTAGGGTTTCATTATTTCTCAGCAATGTATTTTTCTGCAACACTTCTCTCAATTATTGCATTTGCGCTCTTGCTATTTTTCTCATTATCGCTCTTGTTTTTAATATTTTTTTTCGCTTTTGTTATTGTAGTTTTGAATTTGCACTTTTGCTATTTTTCTCATTTGCACTCTTGTTTTTAATAGTATTTTTGGCTTATGTTGTTGTAAGTTGGAGAAGTTTGTAGTTGCGCTCTTACTTTTAATAATTTTTTTGGCTTCTGTTGTTGTAGGTTGGAGAAGTTTGCAGGGAATGTATTGGATTCTTCTTGGTTCTGTTGTTGTAGGTTGGAGAAGTTTGCAGGAAATGTACTCAGCTGAATAAGTGATTTCAACACCAGTATAATGGATCTGATTTTCTATGATAACCCTAATTTTTCTTGGTGTTTTTTTACTAATTTTTCTTGGTGTTTTTTTTAATTTTGTATTTTTTGTCTGGCAGTTTTACAAAACCCTTTTGACTCTATCCGACGATTTTATGAAACCCTCCTGGCTCTGTCCGAGAGTTTTACGAAACCCTCATGGCTCTGTCCAGCGATTTTATGAAAACCTCCTGGCTCTATCTGGCAATTTTATGAAATCCTGTGGCTCTATCTGGTGGTTTTATAAAACCCTCCTGGCTCTGTTCGGTGGTTTATGAATCCCTCCTGGTTTTTTCTGATGGTTTCCAAAATTCCCCTGACTCTGTCTGGTGGTTTTATGAAATGCTCTTGACTCTGTTTGGTAGTTTTAAGAAATGCTCCTGACTCTGTCAGGGAGTTTTAGGAAATGCCCCTGACTCTGTCTGATGATTTTATGAAACCCTCCTGACTCTGTCCAGCGGTTTTATGATACCCTCCTGATTCTGTCGGGTGGTTTTACGATACCCAACTAATTCTGTCAGATAGTTTTATGAAACCCTCCTGATTGTGTCACGCATTTTATGAAACCCTCCTGACTCTGTCTGGCAGTTTTATGAAACCCTCCTGACTCTGTCTGGCAGTTTTACGAAACCCTCCTGACTATGTCTGGCAGTTTATGAAACCCTCTTGACTTTGTTTGACAGTTTTACGAAACCCTCCTGACTCTGTCAGGTGGTTTACAAAACCCTCATGACTTTGTCTAGCAGTTTTACGAAACCCTCCTGACTCTATCTGGGGGTTTTACGAAACCCTCCTGACTCTGTCTGGGGATTTTAAGAAACCCTCTTGTCTGGGGGTTTTACAAAACTTTCAACTCTGTCTGGGGTTTCATAAAACCTTCGACTCTATTTGGGGTTTTCCTCAACTTGAGTTATATTAAGAATTCATTATTTCTCATCTTCTATGGTTTTATTTTCATTTTCCTTACAGGGAATGTGCTTTTTACTTAGCAACAACCATGGATAGTACGAAGGCATGTTTATTTGTTATATTATATATATATATATATATATTTATATATATATATATATATAGTTTGTTATAATTGTGATTATTTTTATTTTTGTTTAATATTAATGTTTGAACAGTTCTTTATTATTTATGAAAGTAATGATTGTATATTAACTATTTTGTTTTTTTTGGTTTTTTTCTTTTCTATTTGTATAACGATATTTTATTTTTTGGCTCGCTGATTCATTATTTTTTTGCTGGGTGGGATAATATATTCATTTAAATAAATTTTAAAATTAAATGAAATGTTAGATATAATTTAGATGCTTCTTACTTTATTTATTTATAAGTGAATGTTTATTCCAACATATTATGGTTTTTTTATTTATTAAATTATTATATTTTAGTACTGAAATTATAATTTACATGCTTCTTAATTCATATATAAAACTGAAAATATAATTTAATTGCTTCTTAATTCATGAATATTTCCTTTATTATTAAATTATTATATTTTAGAATCTAATAAATATTTTTATGTATGATTTAATCGTCACTTCATATTAACATTTTTTTGTTTACTTATTAATTATTTTATTGCAAGAGTGTATAAAAATTATTTATTTATAAATATTTATACTCTTATAAATTGTATATCATGTTCAATGCATTTTTTCATTTATATGATGTTTCTTTGTAAGAATTAATAAATACACATATATTTTATATTAAATATATATTAATAAGTATTTAAATGAGTGTAACAAAAAAAATTAATATTTTATTAATATATATTTAAGTAAATCTCTCAATTATTGTTTACATTAAATTTTTTGTGAAGTAAATGTATATATTTTGAACGTTTGTGTTAGTTATAATTTGAAATTTTTTTTTAACATGTATTGATTATCATTCAGTAATTTTTTAAATTTTATGAAAGTATAGATGCTTGTTTAAATGATGCATGAATGTTATTTGTTTGTATTTTGAGCATATGACTATTTATATAGTTTATTTATATAAATGATGTATAAATGTTATTTGTTTATATTTTTAGCATATAATTATTTATATATTTTATTATATATGACTTTCATAACTTGAAGTTATGTTAAAAATAATTTTTTAATTTTTATGATAAGTAATTATAATTATATTTATAATATAAATTTTTAAATGCTAGAAAATTTTTAGTATGAGTATTTATTTAAATAATTTTTTAATTTTTATGAAGAGTAATTATAATTATATGTTGGAGAAGTTTGTAGGTAATGTATTCAATTTTTTTTGGTTCTGTTGTTGTAGGTTGGAGAAGTTTGCAGGGAATGTACTTGGCTGAATAAGCGATTTCAACACCAGTATAATGGATCTGATTTTCTATGATAACCTTAATTTTTCTTGGTTTTTTTTACTAATTTTTCTTGGTGTTTTCTTAATTTTGTATTTTCTATCCGACGGTTTTACAAAACCCTCCTGACTCTGTCTGATGGTTTTACGAAACCCTCCTGGCTCTGTCTGGTGGTTTTACGAAACCCTCCTGGCTATGTCTGGTGGTTTTATGAAATCCTCTGGCTCTAACCAACAATTTTATGAAACCCTCCTGGCTTTGTTTGGTTGTTTACGAAACCCTCCTGGCTCTATCCGGTGATTTATGAAATACCCCTGACTCTGTCTGGTGGTTTTACAAAATGCTCCTGACTCTGTCTGGCAATTTTATGAAACACTCTTGATTCTATCATGTGGTTTTATGAAATGCTCCTGACTCTGCCTGATAGTTTTATGAAACCCGCATGACTCTATCTAGCAGTTTTACGATACCCTCCTAATTTTGTCAGGGTGTTTTACGATACTCAACTGATTCTATCGAGTGATTTTATGAAAGCCTCCTGACTCTGTTAGGTAATTTTATGAAACCCTCGTGACTCTATTTGGTGGTTTTACGAAACCCTCTTGACTGTATCTGGTAGTTTACAAAACCCTCTTGACTCTGTTTGGCAGTTTTATGAAACCCTCCTAACTCTGTCGGGTAGTTTACGAATCCCTCTTGACTCTATCTGGCGGTTTTATGAAATCCACCTGACTCTGTCTGGTGTTTTACAAAACCCTCCTTACTCTGTTTGGGGATTTTACGAAACCCTCTTGTCTGGGGGTTTTACAAAACTTTCGACCCTATCTGGGGTTTTACAAAACCTTCGACTCTGTTTGGGGTTTTACAAAACCTTCGACTTTGTCTGGGGTTTTACAAAACCTTCAACTCTGTCAGAGGTTTTCCTCGACTTGAGTTATATTAAGAATTCTTTATTTCTCATCTTCTATGGTTTTATTTTCATTTTCCTTGTAGGGAATGTGCTTGTTACTTAGCAACAGCCATGGATAGTATGAAGGTATGTTTCTTTGTTATATATATATATATATATATATATATATATATATATATATATATATATATATATATGTTTAATATTATTATTATTATTGTTATTATTATTATTTATTTATTTTTATTTTTGTTTAATATTAATGTTTGAATAGTTCTTTATTATTTATGAAAGTAATGATTGTATATTAATTGTTTTGTTTTTTTGTTTTTTTTTCTTTTCTATTTGTATAACGATATTTTATTTTTTGGCTCACTGATTCATTATTTTTTTGCTGGGTGGGATATTATATTCATTTAAATGAATTTTAAAATTAAATGAAATGTTAGATATAATTTAGATGCTTCTTACTTTATTTATTTATAAGTGAATGTTTATTCCAACATATTATGGTTTTTTTTTTATTATTATTAAATTATTATATTTGAGAATTGAAATTATAATTTAGATTCTTCTTAATTCATATATAAAACTGAAATTATAATTTAATTGCTTCTTAATACATGAATATTTCATTTATTATTAAATTATTATATTTTAGAATCTAATAAATATTTTTATGTATGATTTAATCGTCACTTCATATTAATATTTTTTTGTTTACTTATTAATTATTTTATTGCACGAGTGTCTCTATAAAAATTATTTATTTTTAAATATTTATAGACTCTTATAAATTGAATATCATGTTCAATGCATTTTTTCATTTATATGAAATTTCTTTTTTATAAGAATTAATAAATACACATATTTTTTATATTACATATATATTAATAAGTATTTAAATGAGTGTAAAAAAAAAATTAATATTTTATGAATATATATTTAAGTGAATCTCTCAATTATTGTTTACATTAAATTTTTTGTAAAGTAAATGTATATATTTTGAATGTTTGTGTAAGTTATAATTTGATTTTTTTTTTAACATGTATTGATTATCATTCAATAATTTTTTAAATTTTATGAAAATATAGATGCTTGTTTAAATGATGCATGAATGTTATTTGGTTGTATTTTGAGCATATGACTATTTATATAGTTTATTTATATAAATGATGTATAAATGTTATTTGTTTATATTTTTAGCATATAATTATTTATATAGTTTATTATATATGACTTTCATAACTTGAAGTTATGTTAAAAACAAGTTTTTAATTTTTATGATAAGTAATTATAATTATATTTATAATATAAATTTTTAAATGCTAGAAAATGTTTAGTATGAGTATTTGTTTAAATAATTTTTTAATTTTTATGAAGAGTAATTATAATAATATGTTGGAGAAGTTTGCAGGGATGTATTCAGTTTTTTTTTGTTCTATTGTTGTAGGTTGGAAAAGTTTGCAGGGAATGTACTCAGTCGAATAAGTGATTTCTTCAGTCGTTTGCAGGGATAATGGCGTTCTTTGGTTTGGTGTTGATTCTCCTTCAACAAGAAGGAAGGGGGAAGGGATAATGGCGTTAGGGTAAGCTAATTGATGTTGAATCTCCCTTCAACAGCAAGGAAGGGAGAAGAGATGATTGTAATTTCAACACAAAATTTTTTGAATCTTTATTATTTGTAATTTTTTTGACTAGGGTTTTATTAAGATTTGATTATTTCTCTCTCTTTTTTTTTGGGTTGTTTGCGGGGATAAGCGATTTGGTGTTGAACTTTTGTTATTTTTTTTACTAGGGTTTCATTATTTTTCAATTTTTCTATTGTTTCCAGGGATTATGACATTCGGATAAGTGATTTGGTGTTGAATCTCATTCAACAAGAAGGAAGGGGAAAGGGATAATGGGTATTTCAATTGTTTGTTTTTATTTTTGAGTAGGGTTTCATTATTTCTCAGCAATGTATTTTTCTGCAGCACTTCTCTCAATTATTGCATTTGCGCTCTTGCTATTTTTCTCATTTGCGTTCTTGTTTTTAATATTTTTTTCGCTTTTGTTGTTGTAGTTTTGAATTTGCACTTTTGCTATTTTTCTCATTTGCACTCTTATTTTTAATAGTTTTTTTGGCTTATGTTGTTGTAGGTTGGAGAAGTTTGCAGTTGCACTCTTGCTTTTAATAATTTTTTTGGCTTCTGTTGTTGTAGGTTGGAGAAGTTTGCAAGGAATGTATTGGATTTTTTTTGGTTCTATTGTTGTAGGTTGGAGATGTTTGCAGGAAATGTACTCAGCTGAATAAGTGATTTCAACACCAGTATAATGGATTTGATTTTCTATGATAACCATAATTTTTCTTGGTGTTTTTTTACTAATTTTTCTTGGTGTTTTTTTTTAATTTTGTATTTTTTGTCTGGCAGTTTTACAAAACCCTCCTGACTCTATCCGACGATTTTACGAAACCCTCCTGGCTCTATACGATAGTTTTATGAAACCCTCATGGCTCTGTCCGGCGATTTTATGAAACCCTCCTGGCTCTGTCTGGCAGTTTTAGGAAATCCTGTGGCTCTATTTGGCAGTTTTATGAAACACTCCTGGCTCTGTTCGGTGGTTTACGAAACCCTCCTGGTTTTTTCTGATGGTTTACAAAATGCCCCTAACTCTGTTTGGTGGTTTTATGAAATGCTCTTGACTCTGTTTGTTAGTTTTACAAAATGCTCCTGACTCTGTCAGGTAGTTTTATGAAATGCCCCTGACTCTATCCGATGATTTTATGAAACCCTCCTGACTCTGTCCAGAATTTTTATGACACCCTCCTGATTCTGTCGGGTGGTTTTACGATACCCAACTGATTTTATCAGATAGTTTTATGAAACCCTCTTGATTGTGTCAGGTATTTTACGAAACCCTCCTGACTCTATCATGCAGTTTTACGAAACCCTCCTGACTCTGTCTGGAAATTTTATGAAACACTCCTGACTCTGTCTGGCAGTTTATGAAACCCTCTTGACTATGTCTGGCAGTTTTATGAAACCCTCCTGACTCTGTCAGGTGGTTTACAAAACCCTCATGACTTTGTCTGGCAGTTTTACGAAACCCTCTTGACTCTGTCTGGGGATTTTGAGAAACCCTCTTTTCTGGGGGTTTTACAAAACTTTCGACTCTGTCTGGGGTTTTATAAAACCTTCGACTCTATCTGGGGTTTTCCTCGACTTGAGTTATATTAAGAATTCTTTATTTCTCATTTTCTATGGTTTTATTTTCATTTTCCTTACATGGAATGTGCTTGTTACTTAGCAACAGCCATGTATAGTACGAAGGTATGTTTCTTTGTTATATATATATAAATATATGTTTATTATTATTATTATTTATTTATTTATTTTTATATTTGTTTAATATTAATGTTTGAATAGTTATTTATTATTTATGAAAGTAATGATTGTATATTAATTGTTTTGTTTTTCTTGTTTTTTTTTTCTTTTCTATTTGTATAACGATATTTTATTTTTTGGCTCACTGATTCATTATTTTTTTGCTGGGTAGGATATTATATTCATTTAAATGAATTTTAAAATTAAATGAAATGTTAGATATAATTTAGATGCTTCTTACTTTATTTATTTATAAGTGAATGTTTATTCCAACATATTATGGTTTTTTTTTAATTTATTATTAAATTATTATATTTTAGAATTGAAATTATAATTTAAATGCTTCTTAATTCATATATAAAGCTGAAATTATAATTTAATTGCTTCTTAATTCATGAATATTTGCTTTATTATTAAATTATTATATTTTAGAATTTAATAAATATTTTTATGTATGATTTAATCGTCACTTCATATTAATATTTTTTTGTTTACTTATTAATTATTTTGTTGCACGAGTGTCTCTAGAAGAATTATTTATTTATAAATGTTTATAGACTCTTATAAATTGTATATCATGTTCAATGCATTTTTTCATTTATATGAAATTTCTTTTTTATAAGAATAAATAAATACACATATATTTTATATTAAATATATATTAATAAGTATTTAAATGAGTGTAACAAAAAATATATATATTTTATTAATAATATTTAAGTGAATCTCTCAATTATTGTTTACATTTAATTTTTTGTAAGGTAAATGTATATATTTTGAATGTTTGTGTAAGTTATAATTTGAATTCTTTTTTTAACATGTATTGATTATCATTCAGTAATTTTTTAAATTTTATGTTTAGTATGAGTGTTTGTTTAAATAATTTTTTGATGTTTATGAAGAGTAATTATAATTATATGTTGGAGAAGTTTGCAGGGATGTATTCAGTTTTTTTTGGTTCTATTGTTGTAGGTTGGAGAAGTTTGCAGGGAATGTACTCGGTCGAATAAGTGATTTCTTTGGTCATTTGTAGGGATAATGGCGTCCTTTGGTTTGGTGTTGAATCTCCTTCAACAGGAAGGAAGGGGGAAGGGATAATGGCATTAGGGTAAGCTAATTGATGTTGAATCTCCCTTCATTAACAAGGAAGGGAGAAGAGATGATTGTAATTTCAACACCAAAATTTTTGAATCTTTATTGTTTGTTATTTTTTTGACTAGGGTTTTATTAAGATTTGATTATTTCTCTTTTTTTTGGGTTGTTTGTGGGGATAAGCGATTTGGTGTTGAACTTTTGTTATTTTTTTGACTAGGGTTTCATTATTTTTCAATTTTTCTATTGTTTCCGGGGATTATGGCATTTGGATAAGTGATTTGGTGTTGAATCTCATTCAACAAGAAGGAAGGGGAAAGGGATAATGGGTATTTCAACTGTTTGTTTTTATTTTTGAGTAGGGTTTCATTATTTGTCAACAATGAATTTTTTGCAGCACTTCTTTTAATTATTACATTTGCGCTCTTGCTATTTTTCTCATTTGCGCTCTTGTTTTTAATATTTTTTTCACTTTCGTTGTTGTAGGTTGGAATTTGCACTCTTGCTATTTTTCTCATTTGCGCTCTTGCTTTTAATAGTTTTTTTGGCTTATGTTGTTGTAGGTTGGAGAAGTTTTAAGTTGCGCTCTTGCTTTTAATAATTTTTTTGGCTTCTATTGTTGTAGGTTGGAGAATTTTGCAGGGAATGTATTGGATTTTTTTGGTTCTGTTGTTGTAGGTTGGAGAAGTTTGCAGGAAATGTACTCAGCTGAATAAGTGATTTCAACACCAGTATAATGGATGTAATTCTCTATGATAACCCTAATTTTTCTTGGTGTTTTATTACTAATTTTTATTGGTGTTTTTTTAATTTTGTATTTTCTGTCTGACGGTTTTACAAAACCCTCCTGACTCTGTCTGACGATATTATGAAACCCTCCTGGCTCTGTCCGGTGGTTTTACAAAACCCTCCTAGCTCTGTTCGGTGGTTTTACGAAACACTCCTGGCTCTGTCTCACGGTTTTATGAAATCCTGTGGCTTTATCTGGTGGTTTTATGAAACCCTCCTCGCTCTATTTGGTGGTTTATGAAATCCTCCTGGTTCTAACTGATTGTTTACAAAATGCCCCTGACTGTGTCTGGTGGTTTTATGAAATGCTCTTGACTCTGTCTAGCGGTTTCATGAAATGCTCCTTACTCTGTTAGGCAATTTTATGAAATGCCCCTGACTCTATCTGGTGATTTTATGAAACCCTCCTGACTCTGTCCAGTGGTTTTACGATACCCTCTTGATTTTTTCAGGCAGTTTTACGATACCCAGCTGATTTTGTCAGACGGTTTTACAAAACCCTCATGATTTTGTCAGGCATTTTACGAAACCCTCATGACTCTATCGGGCAATTTTAGGAAACCCTCATGACTCTATCTGGCAATTTTACGAAACCCTCCTGACTCTGTCTGGTAGTTTATGAAACCCTCTTGACTCTGTCTGGCGGTTTTACGAAACCCTCCTGACTCTGTCAGGTGGTTTACAAAAGCTTCTTGACTTTGTCTGGCAGTTTTACGAAACGCTCCTGACTCTATCTAGGGGTTTTGCAAAACCCTTCTGACTCTGTCTGGGGATTTTACGAAACCCTCTTGTTTGGGGGTTTTACAAAACTTTTGACTCTGTCTGGGGTTTTACAAAACCTTCGACTCTATCTGGGGTTTTCCTCGACTTGAGTTATATTAAGAATTCTTTATTTCTCATCTTCTATGGTTTTATTTTCATTTTCCTTACAGGGAATGTGCTTGTTACTTAGCAACAACCATGGACAGTACGAAGGTGTGTTTCTTTGTTTTATATATATATATATATATATATATATATATGTATGTATATGTATATATATATATATATATATGTATATGTATGTATATGTATATATATATATATATATATATATGTATATGTATGTATATGTATATATATATATATATATATATATATATATATATATATATATATATATATATATATATATATATATATATGTTTATAGAGTTTGTTATAATCGTGATTATTATTATTATTTTTATTTTTGTTTAATATTAATGTTTTAATAGTTCTTTATTATTTATGAAAGTAATGATTGTATATTAACTATTTTGTTTTTTTTTGGTTTTTCTTTCTTTTCTATTTGTATAACAATATTTTATTTTTTGGCTGGCTTATTCATTATTTTTTTCTCGGTGGGATAATATATTCATTTAAATGAATTTTAAAATTAAATGAAATGTTAGATATAATTTAGATGCTTCTTACTTTATTTATTTATAAGTGAATGTTTATTCCAACATATTATGGTTTTTATTTTTTTATTATTAAATTATTACATTTTGAACTGAAATTATAATTTAGATGCTTCTTAATTCATATATAAAACTGAAATTATAATTTAATTGCTTCTAAATTCATGAATATTTCCTTTATTATTAAATTATTATATTTTAGAATCTAATAAATATTTTTATGTATGATTTAATCGTCACTTCATATTAATATTTTTTTGTTTACTTATTAATTATTTTATTGCAAGAGTGTCTGTATAAAAATTATTTATTTATAAATATTTATAATCTTATAAATGGTATATCATGTTCAATGTATTT
Organism: Torreya grandis; assembly: GCA_037957365.1. NCBI lineage: Eukaryota > Viridiplantae > Streptophyta > Pinopsida > Cupressales > Taxaceae > Torreya > Torreya grandis. The sequence goes on from JARHVA010001654.1 coordinate 2,702,063, forward strand.
TTTCATTTATATGATTTTTTTTTTGGTATAAGAATTAATAAATACACATATATTTTATATTAAATATATATTAATAAGTATTTAAATGAGTGTAACAAAAAAATAATAATAATTTATTATTATATATTTAAGTAAATCTCTCAATTATTGTTTACATTAATTTTTTTTAAAGTAAATGTATATATTTTGAACGTTTGTGTAAGTTATAATTTGCAAAAAAAAATTAACATGTATTGATTATCATTCAGTAATTTTTTAAATTTTATGAAAGTATAGATGCTTGTTTAAATGTTGCATGAATGTTATTTGTTTGTATTTTGAGCATATGACTATTTATATAGTTTATTTATATAAATGTTATTTGTTTATATTTTTAGCATATAATTATTTATATAGTTTATTATATATGACTTTCATAACTTGAAGTTATGTTAAAAATAATTTTTTAATTTTTATGATAAGTAATTATAATTATATTTATAATATAAATTTTTAAATGCTAGAAAATTTTTAGTATGAGTATTTGTTTAAATAATTTTTTAATTTTTATGAGGAGCAATTATAATTATATGTTGGAAAAGTTTGTAGGGAATGTATTCAATTTTTTTTTATTCTGTTGTTGTAGGTTGGAGAAGTTTGCAGGGAATGTACTTGGCCGAATAAGCGATTTCAACACCAGTATAATGGATCTGATTTTCTATAACCTTAATTTTTCTTGGTGTTTTGTTACTAATTTTTCTTGGTGTTTTCTTAATTTTGTATTTTTTTGCGAGTGTTTTACAAAACCCTCCTGACTTTGTCTGATGGTTTTACGAAACCCTCCTGGCTCTGTCTGGCAGTATTAAGAAACCCTCCTGGCTATGTCTGGTGGTTTTATGAAATCCTCTGGCTCTATCCAACAGTTTTATGAAACCCTCCTGGCTTTGTCTGGCTGTTTACGAAACCCTCCTGGCTCTATCCGATGATTTATGTAATTCTCGTGACTCTGTCTGGTGGTTTTACAAAATGCTCTTGACTCTATCTGGCAATTTTATGAAACACTCTTGATTCTATCAGGTGGTTTTATGAAATGCTCCTGACTCTGCCTGATAGTTTTATGAAACCCTCTTGACTCTATCCAGTAGTTTTACGATACCCTCCTAATTTTGTCAGGCTATTTTATGATACTCAACTGATTCTGTCGAGTGATTTTATGAAACCCACCTATTTCTATCAGGCATTTTACAAAACCCTCCTGACTCCGTTAGGTAGTTTTATGAAACTCTCGTGACTCTATTTGGTGGTTTTACGAAACCCTCCTAACTCTATCTGGTAGTTTACAAAACCCTCTTGACTCTATTTGGCAGTTTTATGAAACCCTCCTAACTCTGTTGGGTAGTTTACGAAACCCTCTTAACTCTGTCTGGCGATTTTATGAAACCCCCTCGACTCTATCTGGGGTTTTACAAAACCCTCCTGACTCTATTTGGGGATTTTACGAAACCCTCTTGTCTGGGGGTTTTACAAAACTTTTGACCCTATCTGGGGTTTTACAAAACCATCGACTCTGTTTGGGGTTTTACAAAACCTTCGACTTTGTCTGGGGTTTTACAAAACCTTCAACTCTGTTTGAGGTTTTCCTCAACTTGAGTTATATTAAGAATTCTTTATTTCTCATCTTCTATGGTTTTATTTTCATCTTCCTTACAGGGAATGTGCTTGCTACTTAGCAATAGCCATGGACAGTACGAAGGTATGTTTCTTTTTTATTATTATTATTATTATTATTATTATTATTATTATTATTATTATTATTATTATTATTATTATTATTATTATTATTATTATTATTATTATTATTATTATTATTATTATTATTATTATTATTATTATTTTATTTTTATTTTTGTTTAATCTTAATGTTTGAATAGTTCTTTATTATTTATGAAAGTAATGATTGTATATTAATTTTTTTTTTTTCTTTTCTATTTGTATAACGATATTTTATTTTTTGGCTCACTAATTCATTATTTTTTTGCTGGGTGGGATATTATATTCATTTAAATGAATTTTAAAATTAAATGAAATGTTAGATATAATATAGGTGCTTCTTACTTTATTTATTTATAAGTGAATGTTTATTCCAACATATTATGGTTTTTATTTTTTTTATTACTAAATTATTATATTTTAGAATTGAAATTATAATTTAGATGCTTCTTAATTCATATATAAAACTGAAATTATAATTTAATTGCTTCTTAATTCATGAATATTTCCTTTATTATTAAATTATTATATTTTAGAATCTAATAAATATTTTTATGTATGATTTAATCGTCACTTCATATTAATATTTTTTTGTTTACTTATTAATTATTTTATTGCACGAGTGTCTCTATAAAAATTATTTATTTATAAATATTTATAGACTCTTATAAATTGTATATCATGTTCAATGCATTTTTTCATTTACATGAAATTTATTTTTTATAAGAATTAATTAATACACATATATTTTATATTAAATATATATTAATAAGTATTTAAATGAGTGTAACAAAAAAAATTAATATTTTTTTAATATATATTTAAGTGAATCTCTCAATTATTTTTTACATTAAATTTTTTGTAAAGTAAATGTACATATTTTGAATGTTTATGTAAGTTATAATTTGAAATTTTTTTTAACATGTATTGATTATCATTCAGTAATTTTTTAAATTTTATGAAAATATAGATGCTTGTTTAAATGATGCTTGAATGTTATTTCTTTGTATTTTGAGCATATGACTATTTATATAGTTTATTTATATAAATGATGTATAAATGTTATTTGTTTGTATTTTTAGCATATAATTATTTATATAGTTTATTATATATGACTTTCATAACTTGAAGTTATGTTAAAAATAAGTTTTTAATTTTTATGATAAGTAATTATAATGATATTTATAATATAAATTTTTAAATGCTAGAAAATGTTTAGTATGAGTATTTGTTTAAATAATTTTTTAATTTTTATGAAGATTAATTATAATTATATGTTGGAGAAGTTTGCAGGGATGTATTCAGTTTTTTTTTGTTCTATTGTTGAAGGTTGGAGAAGTTTGCAGGGAATGTACTCGGTCGAATAAGTGATTTCTTCGGTCATTTGCAGGGATAATGGCGTCCTTTGGTTTGGTGTTGAATCTCCTTCAACAGGAAGGAAGGGGGAAGGGATAATGGCGTTAGGGTAAGCTAATTGATGTTGAATCTCGCTTCAACAACAAGGAAGGGAGAAGAGATGATTGTAATTTCAACACCAAAATTTTTGAATCTTTATTATTTGTTATTTTGTTGACTAGGGTTTTATTAAGATTTGATTATTTCTCTCTTTTTTTTTCTTTGGTTGTTTGCAGGGATAAGCAATTTGGTGTTGAACTTTTGTTATTTTTTTGACTAGGGTTTCATTATTTTTCAATTTTTCTATTGTTTCCAGGGATTATGACATTCGGATAAGTGATTTGGTGTTGAATCTCATTCAACAAGAAGGAAGGGGAAAGGGATAATGGGTATTTCAACTGTTTGTTTTTATTTTTGAGTAGGGTTTCATTATTTCTCAGCAATGTATTTTTCTGCAGCACTTCTCTCAATTATTGCATTTGTACTCTTGCTATTTTTCTCATTTGCGCTCTTGTTTTTAATATTTTTTTCGCTTTTGTTGTTGTAGTTTGGAATTTGCACTTTTGCTATTTTTCTCATTTGCACTCTTGTTTTTAATAGTTTTTTTGGCTTATGTTGTTGTAGGTTGGAGAAGTTTGCAGTTGAACTCTTGCTTTTAATAATTTTTTTGGCTTCTATTGTTGTAGGTTGGAGAAGTTTGCAGGGAATGTATTGGATTTTTTTTGGTTCTGTTGTTGTAGGTTGGATAAGTTTGCAGGAAATGTACTCAGCTGAATAAACAATTTCAACACCAGTATAATGGATCTGATTTTCTATGATAACCCTAATTTTTCTTGCTATTTTTTTACTAATTTTTCTTGGTGTTTTTTAATTTTGTATTTTTTGTCTGGCGGTTTTACAAAACCCTCCTGACTCTATCCGATGGTTTTACGAAACCCTCCTGGCTCTGTCTGATAGTTTTACGAAACCCTCCTAGCTCTGTTCGATAGTTTTATGAAACCCTCCTGGCTATGTCTGGCAGATTTATGAAATCCTGTGGCTCTATCTAGCAGTTTTATGAAACCCTCCTGGCTCTGTTCGGTGGTTTATGAAACCCTCCTAGTTTTTTCTGATGGTCTAGAAAATGCCCCTGACTTTGTCTGGTGGTTTTATGAAATGCTCTTGACTCTGTTTGGTAGTTTTATGAAATGCTCCTGACTCTATCAGGTAGTTTTACGAAACACCCCTGACTCTATCTGATGATTTTATGAAACCCTCCTGACTCCATCCAGATGTTTTACGATACCCTCCTGATTCTGTCAGGTGGTTTTATGATACCCAGCTGATTCTGTCAGATAGTTTTATGAAACCCTCCTGATTGTGTCAGGCATTTTAGGAAACCCTCCTGACTTTGTCGGGTAGTTTTAGGAAACCCTCCTGAATCTGTCTGGCAATTTTACTAAACCCTCCTGACTCTGTCTGGTAGTTTATGAAACCCTCTTAACTATGTCTTGCAGTTTTACTAAACCCTCCTGACTCTGTCAGGTGGTTTACAAAACCCTCATGACTTTGTCTGGTAGTTTTACGAAACCCTCCTGACTCTATTTGGGGGTTTTACGAAACCCTCCTGACTCTGTATGGGGATTTTGAGAAACCCTCTTGTCTGGGGGTTTTATAAAACTTTCGACTCTGTCTGGGGTTTTATAAAACCTTCGACTCTATCTGGGGTTTTCCTCGACTTGAGTTATATTAAGAATTCTTTATTTCTCATCTTCTATGGTTTTATTTTCATTTTCCTTACAGGGAATGTGCTTGTTACTTAGCAAAAACCATGGACAGTACGAAGGTATGTTTCTTTATTATATTATATGTGTGTGTGTGTGTGTGTCTATATATATATATATATATATATATATATATATAGAGAGAGAGAGAGAGAGAGTTTGTTATAATCATGATTATTTTTATTTTTATTTTTATTTTTGTTTAATTTTAATGTTTGAATAGTTCTTTATTATTTATGAATGTAATGATTGTATATTAACTATTTTGTTTTTTTCGGTTTTTTTCTTTTCTATTTGTATAACGATATTTTATTTTTTGGCTCGCTGATTCATTTATTTTTTTGCTGGGTGGGATAATATATTCATTTAAATGAATTTTAAAATTAAATGAAATGTTAGATATAATTTAGATGCTTCTTACTTACTTTATTTATTTATTATTGGATTTTTTTTGGTTCTCTTGTTGTAGGTTGGAGAAGTTTGCAGGAAATGTACTCAGTTGAATAAGCGATTTCAACACCAGTATAATGGATCTGATTTTCTATGATAACCCTAATTTTTCTTGGTGTTTTTTTACTAATTTTTCTTGGTATTTTTTTTAATTTTGTATTTTCTGTCTGGCGGTTTTACAAAACCCTCCTGACTCTATCTGACGATTTTACGAAACCCTCCTGGCTCTGTCTGATAGTTTTACAAAACCCCCGTGGCTTTGTCCGATAGTTTTATGAAACCCTCCTGGCTCTGTCTGGTCATTTTATGAAATCTTGTGGCTCTACCTGGTGGTTTTATGAAACCCTCCTGGCTCTGTTTGGTGGTTTACGAAACCCTCCAAGTTTTTTTTGATGGTTTACAAAATGCCCCTGACTCTGTCTGGTGGTTTTATGAAACGATCTTGACTCTGTTTGGTAGTTTTAGGAAATGCTCTTGACTCTGTCAGGTAGTTTTACGAAACGCCCCTGACTCTGTCTGACGATTTTATGAAACCCTCCTGACTCTTTCCAGTGGTTTTACGATACCCTCCTGATTCTGTCAGGTGGTTTTACGATACCCAGTTGATTCTGTCAGATAGTTTTATGAAAGCCTCCTGATTGTGTCAGGCATTTTATGAAACCCTCCTGACTCTATCGGGTAGTTTTACGAAACCCTCCTCACTCTGTCTGGCAGTTTTACAAAACCCTCCTGACTCTGTCTGGTAGTTTATGGAACCCTCTTAACAATGTCTTGCAGTTTTATGAAACCCTCCTGACTCTGTCAGGTGGTTTACAAAACCCTCATGTCTTTGTCTGGCAGTTTTACGAAACCCTCCTGACTCTATCTGGGGGTTTTACGAAACCCTCCTGACTCTGTCTGGGGATTTTGAGAAACCCTCTTGTCTGTGGGTTTTACAAAACTTTCGACTCTGTCTGGGGTTTTATAAAACCTTCGACTCTATCTGGGGTTTTCCTCGACTTGAGTTATATTAAGAATTCTTTATTTCTCATCTTCTATGGTTTTATTTTCATTTTCCTTACAGGGAATGTGCATGTTACTTAGCAACAACCATGGACAGTACGAAGGTATGTTTCTTTGTTATATTATATTATATATATTTATATATATGTATTTATATATATATATATGTATATGTATATGTATATGTATATGTATATGTATATGTATATGTATATGTATATGTATATGTATATATGTATATATATATATATGTATATACATATACATATATATACATATATATATATATATATATATACATATATATATACACATATATATACATACATATATATACATATATATATACATATATATATATACATATATATACATACATATATATATATATATATATATATATATATATATATATAGTTTGTTATAATCGTGATTATTTTAATTTTAATTTTAATTTTTGTTTAATGTTAATGTTTGAATAGTTCTTTATTATTTATGAAAGTAATGATTGTATATAAACTATTTTGTTTTTTTTGGTTTTTTCTTTTCTATTTGTATAACGATATTTTATTTTTTGGCTAGCTGATTCATTATTTTTTTGCTGGGTGGGATAATATATTCATTTAAATGAATTTTAAAATTAAATGAAATGTTAGATATAATTTAGATACTTCTTACTTTATTTATTTATAAGTGAATGTTTATTCCAACATATTATTGTTTTTTTTTAAATTAAATTATTATATTTTAGAACTGAAATTATAATTTAATTGCTTCTTAATTCATGAATATTTCCTTTATTATTAAATTATTATATTTTAGAATCTAATAAATATTTTTATGTATGATTTAATCGTCACTTCATATTAATATTTTTTTGTTTACTTACTGATTATTTTATTACACGAGTGTCTCTATAAAAATTATTTATTTATAAATATTTATACTCTTATAAATTGTATATCATGTTCAATGCATTTTTTCATTTATATGAATTTTTTTTATAAGAATTAATAAATACATATATATTTTTTATATTAAATATATATTAATAAGTATTTAAATGAGTGTAACAAAAAAAAATTAATATTTTATTAATATATATTTAATTAAATCTCTCAATTATTGTTTACATTAACTTTTTTGTAAAGTCAATGTATATATTTTGAACGTTTGTGTAAGTTATAATTTGAAAAATAAAATTAACATGTATTGATTATCATTCAGTAATTTTTAAAATTTTATGAAAGTATAGATGCTTGTTTAAATGATGCATGCATGTTATTTGTTTGTATTTTGAGCATATGACTATTTATATAGTTTATTTATATAAATGATGTATAAATGTTATTTGTTTATATTTTTAGCATATAATTATTTATATAGTTTATTATATATGAATTTCATAACTTGAAGTTATGTTAAAAATAATTTTTTAATTTTGATGATAAGTAATTATAATTATATTTATAATATAAATTTTTAAATGCTAGAAAATTTTTAGTATGAGTATTTGTTTAAATAATTTTTTAATTTTTATGAAGAGTAATTATAATTATATGTTGGAGAAGTTCGCAGGGAATGTATTCAGTTTTTTTTGGTTATGTTGTTGTAGGTTAGAGAAGTTTGCTGGGAATGTACGAGGCTGAATAAGCGATTTCAACACCAGTATAATGGATATGATTTTATATGATAACCTTAATTTTTCTTTGTGTTTTTTTACTAATTTTTCTTGGTGTTTTTTTAATTTTGTATTTTTTGTCCGACGATTTTATAAAACCCTCCTGACTCTGTCTGACGGTTTTACGAAACCCTGCTGGCTCTGTCCGGCGGTTTTACGAAACCCTCCTGGGTCTGTCCGATGGTTTTACGAAACTCTCCTAGCTATGTTCGATGGTTTTATGAAACCCTCTGGCTCTATCCAACAGTTTTATGAAACCCTCCTGGCTCTGTCTGGTGGTTTATGAAACCCTCTTGGCTCTGTCCAGCGATTTACGAAATGCTCCTGACTCTGTCTGGTGGTTTTACAAAACGCTCCTGACTCTGTTTGGCGGTTTTATGAAACACTCCTAACTCAGTCAGGCAGTTTTACAAAATGTTCCTTACTCTGTCTGATAGTTTTATGAAACCCTACTGACTCTGTCCAGCAGTTTTATGATACCCTATTGATTTTGTCAGGGTATTTTACGATACCCAGTTGATTCTGTCAGGCGATTTTATGAAACCCACCTGATTCTATCAGGGATTTTATGAAACCCTCCAAACTCTGTCAGGTAGTTTTATGAAACCCTCGTGTCTCTATTTGACAGTTTTATGAAACCCTCCTGACTCTATTTGGCAGTTTACAAAACCCTCTTGACTCTGTTTGGCGGTTTTACGAAACCCTCCTAACTCTGTCGGGTAGTTTATGAAACCCTCTTGACTCTCTCTGGCGGTTTTATGAAACCCCCTGGCTCTGTCTGGGGTTTTACGAGACCCTCCTGACTCTATTTGGGGATTTTACGAAACCCTCTTGTCTGGGGGTTTTACAAAACTTTCGACTCTATCTGGGGTTTTACAAAACCTTCGACTTTGTACAGGGTTTTACAAAACCTTCGACTTTGTCTGGGGTTTTACAAAACCTTCAACTCTGTCTGAGGTTTTCCTTGACTTGAGTTATATTAAGAATTCTTTATTTCTCATCTTCTATGGTTTTATTTTCATTTTCCTTACAGGGAATGTGCTTGTTACTTAGCAACAGCCATGGACAGTACAAAGGTATGTTGTTGTTGTTGTTGTTATTATTATTATTATTATTATTATTATTATTATTATTATTATTATTATTATTATTATTATTATTATTTATTTTTATTTTTGTTTAATATTAATGTTTGTATAGTTCTTTATTATTTATGAAAGTAATGATTGTATATTAATTGTTTTGTTTTTTTCGGTTTTTTTTTCTTTTCTATTTGTATAACGATATTTTATTTTTTGGCTCACTGATTCATTATTTTTTGGTTGGGTGAGATAATATATTCATTTAAATGAATTTTAAAATTAAATGAAATGTTAGATATAATTTAAATGCTTCTTACTTTATTTATTTATAAGTGAATGTTTATTCCAACATATTATGGTTTTTATTTTTTTTATTATTAAATTACTATATTTTAGAATTGAAATTATAATTTAGATGCTTCTTAATTCATTTAAAAAACTGAAATTATAATTTAATTGCTTCTTAATTCATGAATATTTCCTTTATTATTAAATTATTATATTTTAGAATCTAATAAATATTTTTATGTATGATTTAATCATCACTTCATATTAATATTTTTTTGTTTACTTATTAAATATTTTATTGCACGAGTGTCTCTATAAAAATTATTTATTTATAAATATTGATAGACTCTTATAAATTGTATATCATGTTCAATGCATTTTTTCACTTAAATGAAATTTCTTTTTTATAAGAATTAATAAATACACATATATTTTATATTAAATATATATCAATAAGTATTTAAATGAGTGTAACAAAAAAAAATTAATATTTTATTAATATATATTTAAGTGAATCTCTCAATTATTGTTTACATTAAATTTTTGGTAAAGTAAATGTATATATTTTGAATGTTTGTGTAAGTTATAATTTGAATTTTTTTTTAACATGTATTGATTATCATTCAGTAATTTTTAAAATTTTATGAAAATATAGATGCTTGTTTAAATGATGCATGAATGTTATTTGTTTGTATTTTGAGCATATGACTATTTATATAGTTTATTTATATAAATGATGTATAAATGTTATTTGTTTGTATTTTTAGCATATAATTATTTATATAGTTTATTATATATGACTTTCATAGCTTGAAGTTATGTTAAAAATATTTTTTTAATTTTTATGATAAGTAATTATAATTATATTTATAATATAAATTTTTAAATGCTAGAAAATGTTTAGTATGAGTATTTGTTTAAATAATTTTTTAATTTTTATGAAGAGTAATTATAATTATATGTTGGAGAAGTTTGCAGGGATGTATTCAATTTTTTTTTTGTTCCGTTGTTGTAGATTGGAGAAGTTTGCCAGGAATGTACTTTGTCGAATAAGCGATTTGTTCGGTCGTTTTGGAGGGATAATGGCGTCCTTTGGTTTGGTGTTGAATCTCCTTCAACAAGAAGGAAGGGGGAAGGGATAATGGTGTTAGGGTAAGCTAATTGATGTTGAATCTCCCTTCAACAGCAAGGAAGGGAGAAGAGATGATTGTAATTTCAACACCAAAGTTTTTGAATCTTTATTGTTTGTTATTTTTTTGACTAGGGTTTTATTAAGATTTGATTATTTCTCTATTTTTTTTTTGGGTTGTTTGTGGGGATAAGTGATTTGGTGTTGAACTTTTGTTATTTTTTTGAATAGGGTTTCATTATTTTTCAATTTTTCTATTGTTTCCAGGGATTATGGCATTCAGATAAGTGATTTGGTGTTGAATCTCATTCAACAAGAAGGAAGGGGAAAGGGATAAAGGGTATTTCAACTATTTGTTTTTATTTTTGAGTAGTGTTTCATTATTTCTCAACAATGTATTTTTCTATAACACTTCTCTCAATTATTGCATTTGCGCTCTTGCTATTGTTCTCATTTGTGCTCTTGTTGTTTTTCTCATTTGTGCTCTTGTTTTTAATATTTTTTTTTGCTTTTGTTGTTGTAGGTTGGAATTTGCACTCTTGCTATTTTTCTCATTTGCACTCTTGCTTTTAATATTTTTTTGGCTTATATTGTTGTAGGTTGGAGAAGTTTGCAGTTGCGCTCTTGCTTTTAATAATTTTTTTGGCTTCTGTTGTTGTAGGTTGGAGAAGTTTGTAGGGAATGTATTCAGCTTTTTTTTGTTTTTGTGGTTGTAGGTTGGAGAAGTTTGTAAGAAATGTACTCAGCTGAATAAGCGATTTCAACACTAGTATAATGGATATGATTTTCTATGATAACCCTAATTTTTCTTGGTGTTTTTTTTAATTTTGTATTTTTTATCTGGCAGTTTTACAAAACCCTCCTGACTCTGTCTGACGGTTTTAAGAAACCCTCCTAGCTCTGTCTGGCAGTTTTACGAAACCCTCATGGCTCTATTCGGTGGTTTTACAAAACCCTCCTGGCTCTGTCCGGCGGTTTTATGAAATCTTGTGGCTCTATCTGGCGGTTTTATGAAACCCTGTTGGCTCTATTCGGTGGTTTGTTAAACCCTCTTGGTTTTGTTTGACAGTTTACAAAATGCCCCTGACTCTGTCTGGTGGTTTTATGAAACGCTCTTGACTCTATCTGGTAGTTTTATGGAACACTCCTGACTCTGTCCAGTAGTTTTATGAAATGCCCCTGACTCTGTTCGGTGATTTTACGAAACCCTCCTGACTCTGTCCAGTAGTTTTACGATACCCTCCTGATTATGTCGGGTGGTTTTACAATACCCAATTGATTCTGTCAGACGGTTTTATGAAACCCTCCTGATTGTGTCAAGCATTTTACGAAACCCTCCTGACTCTGTCAGCCAGTTTTACGAAACCCTCGTGACTCTGTCTGGCAGTTTTACAAAACCCTCCTGACTCTCTCTGGCAGTTTATGAAACCCTCTTGACTATGTCTGGCGGTTTTACGAAACCCTCCTGACTCTCTCAGGTGGTTTACAAAATCCTCATGACTTTGTCTGGTAGTTTTATGAAACCATCCTGACTCTATCTGAGGGTTTTACGAAACCCTCCTGACTCTGTCTAGGGATTTTATGAAACCCTCTTGTCTGGGGGTTTTACAAAACTTTTGACTATATCTGGGGTTTTATAAAACCTTTGACTCTATCTGGGGTTTTCCTCGACTTGAGTTATATTAAGAATTCTTTATTTCTCATCTTCTATGGTTTTATTTTCATTTTCCTTATAGGGAATGTGCTTGTTACTTAGCAACAACCATGGATAGTACGAAGGAATGTTTCTTTGTTATATTATATATATATATATATATATATATATATATATATATATATATATATATATATATATATATATATATATATATATATATATTTTGTTATAATTGTGATTATTATTATTATTATTTTTATTTTTGTTTAATATTAATGTTTGAATAGTTCCTTATTATTTATGAAAGTAATGATTGTATATTAACTATTTTGTATTTTTTGGTTTATTTTCTTTTCTATTTGTATAACGATATTTTATTTTTTGGCTCGCTGATTCATTATTATTTTGCTGGGTGGGATAATATATTCATTTAAATGAATTTTAAAATTGAATGAAATGTTAGATATAATTTAGATGCTTCTCGATTTATTTATTTATAAGTGAATGTTTATTCCAACATATTATGGTTTTTGTTTTATTATTATTATTATTATTATTATTATTATTATTATTATTATTATTATTATTATTATTATTATTATTATTATTATTATTATTATTATTATTATTATTATTATTATTATTATTTTAGAACTGAAATTATAATTTAGATGCTTCTTAATTCATATATAAAACTGAAATTATAATTTAATTGCTTCTTAATTCATGAATATTTCCTTTATTTTTAAATTATTATATTTTAGAATCTAATAAATATTTTTATGTATGATTTAATCGTCACTTCATATTAATATTTTTTTGTTTACTCATTAATTATTTTATTGCACGAGTGTCTCTATAAAAATTATTTATTTATAAATATTTATACTCTTATAAATTGTATATCATGTTCAATGCATTTTTTCATTTATATGATTTTTTTTTTATAAGAATTAATAAATACACATATTTTGTATTAAATATATATTAATAAGTATTTAAATGAGTGTAACAATAAAAAATTAATATTTTATTAATATATATTTAAGTAAATCTCTCAATTATTGTTTACATTAAATTTTTTGTAAAGTAAATGTATATATTTTGAACGTTTGTGTAAGTTATAATTTGAATTTTTTTTTTAACTTGTATTGATTATCATTCAGTAATTTTTTAAATTTTATGAAAGTATAGATGCTTGTTTAAATGATGCATGAATGTTATTTGTTTGTATTTTGAGCATATGACTATTTATATAGTTTATTTATATAAATGATGTATAAATGTTAGTTTTTTATATTTTTAGCATATAATTATTTATATAGTTTATTATATATGACTTTCATAACTTGAAGTTATGTCAAAAATAAATTTTTAATTTTTATGGTAAGTAATTATAATTATATTTATAATATAAATTTTTAAATGCTAGAAATTTTTTAGTATGAGTATTTGTTTAAATAATTTTTTAATTTTTATGAAGAGTAATTATAATTATATGTTGGAGAAGTTTGCAGGGAATGTATTCAATTTATTTTGGTTCTGTTGTTGTACGTTGGAGAAGTTTGCAGGGAATGTACTTGGCCGAATAAACGATTTCAACACCAGTATAATGGATCTGATTTCCTATGATAACCTTAATTTTTCTTGGTGTTTTTTTACTAATTTTTCTTGGTGATTCTTTCATTTTGTATTTTCTGTCCGACAGTTTTACAAAACCCTCCTGACTCTATCCGACAGTTTTACAAAACCCTCCTGGCTCTGTCCGAAAGTTTTATTAAACCCTCCTAGCTTTGTCCAGTGGTTTTATGAAACCCTCTGGCTCTGTCCAACGGTTTTATGAAACCCTCCTGGCTTTGTTCGACAATTTATGAAACCCTCCTGGCTCTGTCTGGTGATTTACAAAATGCTCCTGACTCTGTCTGGTGGTTTTATGAAACACTATTGACTCTGTCCGGTGGTTTTATGAAACACTCCTAACTCTGTCAGGCAATTTTAAGAAATGCTCTTGACTCTGTCCCATAGTTTTATGAAACCCTCCTGACTCTGTCTGGCAGTTTTAAGATACCCTCATGATTTTGTTAGGCTATTTTCCGATACCCAACTGATTCTGTCGGACAATTTTATGAAACCAACCTGATTCTATCAGGCATTTTACGAAACCCTCCTGACTCTGTCTGATAGTTTTATGATACCCTCCTGATTTTGTCAGGCTATTTTATGATACCCAATTGATTCTGTCAGGTGATTTTACGAAACCCACCTTATTCTATTAGGCATTTTATGAAACCCTCCTGACTCTGTCAGGTAGTTTTATGAAACCCTCGTGACTCTGTCTGGTGGTTTTACGAAACCCTCCTGACTCTATCTGGCAGTTTACAACACCATCTTGACTTTGTTTGGCGGTTTTATGAAACCCTCCTAACTCTATCAGGCAGTTTATGAAACCCTCTTGACTCTATCTGGTGGTTTTATGAAACCCCCTGACTCTGTCTGGGGTTTTATGAAACCCTCCTGACTCTATTTGGGGATTTTATGAAACCCTCGTCTGGGGGTTTTACAAAACTTTTGACTCTATCTGGGGTTTTACAAAACCTTCGACTCTGTCTGGGGTTTTACAAAACCTTCGACTTTGTCTGGGGTTTTACAAAACCTTCAACTCTGTCTGAGGTTTTCCTCGACTTGAGTTATATTAAGAATTCTTTATTTCTCATCTTCTATGGTTTTATTTTCATTTTCCTTACAGGGAAAGTGCTTGTTACTTAGCAACAGTGATGGACAGTACGAAGGTATGTTTCTTTATTATTATTATTATTATTATTATTATTATTATTATTATTATTATTATTATTATTATTATTATTATTATTATTATTATTATTATTATTATTATTATTATTAATTATGTTATATATTTTTGGGTTATGCCATATAAATAAAATTTTGACCTATTTAATTAAACAAAAAATATATATGTTTTAGGATAGGATATTTATTTATTTTTATATTTTTTTAATATTAATGTTTGAATAGTTCTTTATTATTTATGAAAGTAATGATTGTATATTAATTGTTTTGTTTTTTTTGGTTTTTTTTTCCTTTTCTATTTGTATAACGATATTTTATTTTTTGGCTCACTGATTCATTATTTTTTTGCTGGGTGGGATACTATATTCATTTAAATGAATTTTAAAATTAAATGAAATGTTAGATATAATTTAGATGCTTCTTACTTTATTTATTTATAAGTGAATGTTTATTCCAACATATTATGGTTTTTTTTTTTTATTAAATTATTATATTTTAGAATTGAAATTATAATTTAGATGCTTCTTAATTCATATATAAAGCTGAAATTATAATTTAATTGCTTCTTAATTCATGAATATTTCCTTTATTATTTAATTATTATATTTTAGAATCTAATAAATATATTTATGTATGATTTAATCGTCACTTCATATTAATATTTTTTTGTTTACTTATTAATTATTTTATTGCACGAGTGTCTTTAGAAAAATTATTTATTTATAAATGTTTATAGACTCTTATAAATTGTATATCATGTTCAATGCATTTTTTCATTTATATGAAATTTCTTTTTTATAAGAATAAATAAATACACATATATTTTATATAAAATATATATTAATAAGTATTTAAATGAGTGTAAAAAAAAAAATTAATATTTTATTAATAATATTTAAGTGAATCTCTCAATTATTGTTTACATTAAATTTTTTGTAAAGTAAATGTATATATTTTGAATGTTTGTGTAAGTTATAATTTGAATTTTTTTTTTAACATGTATTGGTTATCATTCAGTAATTTTTAAAATTTTATGAAAATATAGATGCTTGTTTAAATGATTCATGAATGTTATTTGTTTGTATTTTGAGCATATGACTATTTATATAGTTTATTTATATAAATGATGTATAAATGTTATTTGTTTGTATTTTTAGCATATAATTATTTATATAGTTTATTCTATATGACTTTCATAACTTGAAGTTATGTTAAAAATAATTTTTTAATTTTTATGATAAGTAATTATAATTATATTTATAATATATATTTTTAAATGTTAGAAAATGTTTAGTATGAGTGTTTGTTTAAATAATTTTTTAATGTTTATGAAGAGTAATTATAATTATATGTTGGAGAAGTTTGCAGGGATGTATTCAATTTTTTTTGGTTCTGTTGTTGTAGGTTGGAGAAGTTTGCAGGGAATGTACTCGGTCGAATAAGTGATTTCTTTGGTCGTTTGTAGGGATAATGGCGTCCTTTGGTTTGGTGTTGAATCTCCTTCAACAGAAAGGAAGGGGGAAGGGATAATGGCGTTAGGGTAAGCTAATTGATGTTGAATCTCCCTTCATTAACAAGGAAAGGAGAAGAGATGATTGTAATTTCAACACCAAAATTTTTGAATTTTTATTGTTTGTTATTTTTTTGACTAGGGTTTTATTAAGATTTGATTATTTCTCTTTTTTTTTTGGTTGTTTGCGGGGATAAGCGATTTGGTGTTGAACTTTTGTTATTTTTTTGACTAGGGTTTGATTATTTTTCAATTTTCTATTGTTTCTAGGGATTATGGCATTCAGATAAGTGATTTGGTGTTGAATCTCATTCAACAAGAAGGAAGGGGAAAGGGATAAAGGGTATTTCAACTATTTTTTTAATTTTTGAGTAGGGTTTCATTATTTCTCAGCAATGTATTTTTTTGCAGCACTTCTCTTAATTATTGCATTTGCGTTCTTTCTATTTTTCTCATTTACGCTCTTGTTTTTAATATATTTTTTCACTTTCGTTGTTGTAGGTTGGAATTTGCACTCTTGCTATTTTTCTCATTTGCGCTCTTGCTTTTAATAGTTTTTTTGGCTTATGTTGTTGTACGTTGGAGAAGTTTGAAGTTGCGCTCTTGATTTTAATAATTTTTTGGCTTCTATTGTTGTAGGTTGGAGAAGTTTGCAGGGAATGTATTCAATTTTTTTTGGTTCTATTGTTGTAGGTGGGAGAAGTTTGTAGGAAATGTACTCAGCTGAATAAGCGATTTCAACACAAGTATAATGGATGTAATTTTCTATAACCCTAATTTTTCTCGGTGTTTTTTTACTAATTTTTATTGGTGTTTTTTTAATTTTGTATTTTCTATCTGACGGTTTTACAAAACCCTCCTGACTCTGTCTGACAATTTTATGAAACCCTCCTGGCTCTATTCGGTGGTTTTACGAAACCCTCCTGGTTCTGTTCGGTGGTTTTACAAAACCCTCCTGGCTCTGTCTGACAGTTTTATGAAATCTTGTGGCTTTATATGGTGGTTTTATGAAACCCTCCTGGCTCTGTTCGTTGGTTTATGAAACCCTCTTGGTTCTATCTGATGATTTACAAAATGCCCTTGACTCTGTCTGGTGGTTTTATGAAATGCTCTTGACTCTGTCTAGTAGTTTCATGAAATGCTCCTGACTCTGTTAGGCAATTTTATGAAATGCCCCTGACTCTGTCAGGTGATTTTATGAAACCCTCCTGACTCTGTCCAGTGGTTTTACGATACCCTCCTAATTTTTTCAAGCAATTTTATGATACCCAACTGATTTTGTCAAACAGTTTTACGAAACCCTCACGATTTTGTTAAGCATTTTATGAAACCCTCCTGACTCTATCGGGAAGTTTTAAGAAACCCTCATGACTCTATCTGGCAATTTTACAAAACCCTCCTGACTCTGTCTGGTAGTTTATGAAACCCTCTTGACTCTGTCTGGCGGTTTTAGGAAACCCTCCTGACTCTATCAGGTGGCTTACAAAACCCTCTTGACTTTGTATTGCAGTTGTACGAAATGCTCCTGACTCTATCTTGGGGTTTTACAAAACCCTCCTGACTCTATCTGGGGATTTTACGAAACCCTCTTGTTTGGGGGTTTTTCAAAACTTTTGACTCTGTTTGGGGTTTTACAAAACCTTCGACTCTATCTGGGGTTTTCCTCGACTTGAGTTATATTAAAATTCCTTAATTCTCATCTTCTATGGTTTTATTTTCATTTTCCTTACAGGGAATGTGCTTGTTACTTAGCAACAACCATGGACAGTACGAAGGTGTGTTTCTTTGTTTTATATATATATAGAGAGTTTGTTATAATCGTGATTTTTATTATTATTATTATTTTTGTTTAATATTAATGTTTTAATAGTTATTTATTATTTATGAAAGTAATGATTGTTTATTAACTATTTTGTTTTTTTTGGTTTTTTTTTCTTTTCTATTTGTATAACAATATTTTATTTTTTGGCTCGCTTATTCATTATGTTTTTGCTGGGTGGGATAATATATTCATTTAAATAAATTTTAAAATTAAATGAAATATTAGATATAATTTAGATGCTTCTTACTTTATTTATTTATAAGTGAATGTTTATTCTAACATATTATGGTTTTTATTTTTTTATTATTAAATTATTACATTTTAGAACAGAAATTATAATTTAGATGCTTCTTAATTCATATATAAAACTGAAATTATAATTTAATTCCTTCTTAATTCATGAATATTTCCTTTATTATTGAATTATTATATTTTAGAATCTAATAAATATTTTTATGTATCACTTAATCGTCACTTCATATTAATATATTTTTGTTTACTTATTAATTATTTTATTGCAAGAGTGTCTGTATAAAAATTATTTATTTATAAATATTTATACTCTTATAAATTGTATATCATGTTCAATGCATTTTTTCATTTATATGATTTTTTTTTCATATAAGAATTAATAAATACACATATATTTTATATTAAATATATATTAATAAGTATTTAAATGAGTGTAACCAAAAAAAATTAATATTTTATTAATATATATTTAAGTAAATATCTCAATTATTGTTTACATTAAGTTTTTTGTAAAGTAAATGTATATATTTTGAACGTTTGTGTAAGTTATAATTTGAAAAAAAAATTTAACATGTATTGATTATCATTCAGTAATTTTTTAAATTTTATGAAAGTATAGATGCTTGTTTAAATGATGCATGAATGTTATTTGTTTGTATTTTGAGCATATGACTATTTATATAGTTTATTTCTATAAATGATGTATAAATGTTAGTTGTTTATATTTTTAGCATATAACTATTTATATAGTTTATTATATATGACTTTCATAACTTGAAGTTATGTCAAAAATAAATATTTAATTTTTATGGTAAGTAATTATAATTATATTTATAATATAAATTTTTAAATGCTAGAAATTTTTTAGTATGAGTATTTGTTTAAATAATTTTTTAATTTTTATGAAGAGTAATTATAATTATATGTTGGAGAAGTTTGCAGGGAATGTATTCAGTTTTTTTTGGTTCTATTGTTGTAGGTTGGAGAAGTTTGTAGGGAATGTACTTGGTCGAATAAGCGATTTCAACACCAGTATAATGGATATGATTTTCTATGATAACCTTAATTTTTCTTGGTGTTTTTTTAATTTTGTATTTTCTGTCCGACGGTTTTACAAAACCCTCCTGACTCTGTCCGGCAGTTTTACAAAACCCTCCTGGCTCTATCCGACAGTTTTACGAAACCCTCCTGGCTATGTCCGGTGGTTTTATGAAACCCTCTGGCTCTGTCCAGCAGTTTTATGAAACCCTCCTGGCTTTGTTCGATAGTTTACGAAACCCTCCTAGCTCTGTCTGGTGATTTACAAAATGCTCCTGACTCTGTCTGGTGGTTTTATGAAACGCTCTTAACTCTGTCTGGTGGTTTTATGAAACACTCCTGACTCTGTCAGGCAATTTTAGGAAATGCTCCTGGCTTTGTCTGATAGTTTTATGAAACCCTCCTGACTCTGTCCGGTAGTTTTACGATACCCTCATGATTTTGTCAGGGTATTTTACGATACCCAACTGATTCTGTCAGGCAATTTTATGAAACCCACCTAATTCTATCAGGCATTTTACGAAACCCTCCTTACTCTGTCTGATAGTTTTATGATACCCTCCTGATTTTGTCAAGCTATTTTACGATACCCAGCTAATTCTGTTAGGCAATTTTACGAAACCCACCTTATTCTATTAGGCATTTTACGAAACACTCCTGACTCTGTCAGGTAGTTTTATGAAACCCTTGTGACTCTGTCTGGTGGTTTTACAAAACCCTTCTGACTCTATCTGGCAGTTTAAAAAACCATCTTGACTCTGTTTGGAAGTTTTATGAAACTCTCCTAACTCTATCAGGCACTTTACGAAACCCTCTTGACTCTGTCTGTCGGTTTTATGAAACCCCCTGACTCTGTCTGGGGTTTTACGAAACCCTCCTGACTCTGTTTGGGGATTTTACGAAACCCTCTTGTCTGGGGGTTTTACAAAACTTTTGACTCTATCTGGGCTTTTACAAAACCTTCGACTCTGTCTGGGGTTTTACAAAACCTTCAACTTTGTCTGGGGTTTTACAAAACCTTCAACTCTATCTGAGGTTTTCCTCGACTTGAGTTATATTAAGAATTCTTTATTTCTCATCTTCTATGGTTTTATTTTCTTTTTCCTTACAGGGAAAGTGCTTGTTACTTAGCAACAGCCATCGACAGTACGAAGGTATGTTTCTTTGTTATATATATAATAATAATATTATTATTATTATTATTATTATTATTATTATTATTATTATTATTATTATTATTATTATTATTATTATTATTATTATTATTATTATTATTATTATTATTATTAAATTAATTAATTTATTTATTTTTATATTTGTTTAATATTAATGTTTGAATAGTTCTTTATTATTTATGAAAGTAATGATTGTATATTAATTTTTGGCTCGCTGATTCATTATTTTTTTGCTGGGTGGGATAATATATTCATTTAAATGAATTCTAAAATTGAATGAAATGTTAGATATAATTTAGATGCTTCTTAATTTATTTATTTATAAGTGAATGTTTATTCCAACATATTATGGTTTTTATTTTATTATTATTATTATTATTATTATTATTTTAGAACTGAAATTATAATTTAAATGCTTCTTAATTCATATATAAAATTGAAATTATAATTTAATTGCTTCTTAATTCATGAATATTTCCTTTATTATTAAATTATTATATTTTAGAATCTAATAAATATTTTTATGTATGATTTAATCGTCACTTCATATTAATATTTTTTTGTTTACTCATTAATTATTTTATTGCACGAGTGTCTCTATAAAAATTATTTGTTTATAAATATTTATACTCTTATAAATTGTATATCATGTTCAATGCATTTTTTCATTTATATGATTTTTTTTATAATAATTAATAAATACACATATATTTTATATTAAATATATATTAATAAGTATTTAAATGAGTGTAACAATAAAAAATTAATATTTTATTAATATATATTTAATTAAATCTCTCAATTATTGTTTACATTAAATTTTTTGTAAAGTAAATGTATATATTTTGACTGTTTGTGTAAGTTATAATTTGAAAAAAAAAATTAACATGTATTGATTATCATTCAGTAATTTTTTAAATTTTATGAAAATATAGATGTTTGTTTAAATGATGCATGAATGTTATTTGTTTGTATTTTGAGCATATGACTATTTATATAGCTTATTTATATAAATGATGTATAAATGAATGTTGTTTATATTTTTAGCATATAATTTTTTATATAGTTTATTATATATGACTTTCATAACTTGAAGTTATGTCAAAAATAAATTTTTAATTTTTATGGTAAGTAATTATAATTATATTTATAATATAAATTTTTAAATGCTAGAAAATTTTTAGTATGAGTATTTGTTTAAATAATTTTTTAATTTTTATGAAGAGTAATTATAATTATACGTTGGACAAGTTTGCAGGGAATGTATTCAGTTTTTTTTGGTTCTGTTGATGTAGGTTGGAGAAGTTCGCAGGGAATGTACTTGGCCGAATAAGCGATTTCAACACCAGTATAATGGATCTGATTTCCTATGATAACCTTTATTTTTCTTGGTGTTTTTTTACTAATTTTTCTTGGTGATTTTTTAATTTTGTATTTTCTGTCCGACAGTTTTACAAAACCCTCCTGACTCTATCCGACAGTTTTACAAAACCCTCCTGGCTCTGTCTGGCAGTTTTATGAAACCCTCCTGGCTCTGTCCGGCAGTTTTATGAAACCCTCCTGGCTATGTCCGGTGGTTTTATGAAACCCTCTAGCTCTGTCCAATGGTTTTATGAAACCGTCCTGGCTTTGTCTTACAGTTTATGAAACCCTCCTGGCTCTGTCTGGTGATTTACAAAATGCTCCTGACTCTGTCTAGTGGTTTTATGAAACACTCTTGACTCTGTTCGATGGTTTTATGAAACACCCCTGACTCTGTCAGGCAATTTTAAGAAATGCTCCTGACTCTGTCTGATAGTTTTATGAAACCCTCCTGACTCTGTCCGGCATTTTTACGATACCCTCATGATTTTGTCAGGATTTTTTATGATACCCAACTGATTCTGTCGGGCAATTTTATGAAACCCACCTGATTCTATCAGGCATTTTATGAAACCCTCCTGACTCTGTCTGATAGTTTTATGATACCCTCCTGATTTTGTCAGGCTATTTTACGATACCCAGTTGATTTTGTCAGGCAATTTTAAGAAAACCACCTGATTCTATTAGGCATTTTATGAAACCCTCCTGACTCTGTCAGGTAGTTTTATGAAACCCTCGTGACTCTGTTTGGTGGTTTTATGAAACCCTCCTGACTCTATCTGACAGTTTACAAAAACATCTTGACTTTGTT
Organism: Torreya grandis; assembly: GCA_037957365.1. NCBI lineage: Eukaryota > Viridiplantae > Streptophyta > Pinopsida > Cupressales > Taxaceae > Torreya > Torreya grandis. Next base: position 2,725,037 of record JARHVA010001654.1, read on the forward strand.
TGGTGGTTTTATGAAACCCTCCTAACTCTATCAGGGAGTTTATGAAACCCTCTTCACTCTGTCTGACGGTTTTATGAAACCCCCTGACTCTGTCTGGGGTTTTATGAAACCCTCCTGACTCTGTTTGGGAATTTTACGAAACCCTCTTGTCTGGGGGTTTTAAAAAACATTTGACTCTATCTGGGGTTTTACAAAACCTTCGACTCTGTCTGGGGTTTTACAAAACCTTCAACTTTGTCTAGGGTTTTACAAAACCTTCAACTCTATTTGAGATTTTCCTCGACTTGAGTTATATTAAGAATTCTTTATTTCTCATCTTCTATGGTTTTATTTTCATTTTCCTTACAGGGAAAGTGCTTGTTACTTAGCAACAGCCATGGACAGTACGAAGGTATGTTTCTATATATATATATATATATATATATATATATATATATATATATATATATATATATATATATATATATATATATATATATATATTATTATTATTATTATTATTATTATTATTATTATTATTATTAATTTATTTTTATATTTGTTTAATATTAATGTTTGAATAGTTTTTTATTATTTATGAAAGTAATGATTGTTTATTAATTGTTTTGTTTTTTTTGGTTTTTTTTTTCTTTTCTATTTGCATAAAAATATTTTATTTTTTGGCTCATCGATTCATTATTTTTTTGTTGGGTGGGATATTATATTCACTTAAATGAATTTTAAAATTAAATGAAATGTTAGATATAATTTAGATGCTTCTTACTTTATTTATTTATAAGTGAATGTTTATTCCAACATAATATGGTTTTTTTTTTTTTTAATTAAATTATTATATTTTAGAATTCAAATTATAATTTAGATGCTTCTTAATTCATATATAAAGCTGAAATTATAATTTAATTGCTTCTTAATTCATGAATATTTCCTTTATTATTAAATTATTATATTTTAGAATCTAATAAATATTTTTATGTATGATTTAATCGTCACTTCATATTAATATTTTTTTGTTTACTTATTAATTATTTTATTGCACGAGTATCTCTAGAAAAATTATTTATTTATAAATGTTTATAGACTCTTATTAATTGTATATCATGTTCAATGCATTTTTTCATTTATATGAAATTTCTTTTTTATAAGAATTAATAAATACACATATATTTTATATTAAATATATATTAATAAGTATTTAAATGAGTGTAACTAAAAGAAATTTAATATTTTATTAATAATATTTAAGTGAATCTCTCAATTATTGTTTACATTAAATTTTTTGTAAAGTAAATTTATATATTTTGAATGTTTGTGTAGGTTATAATTTGAATTTTTTTTTTAACATGTATTGATTATCATTCAGTAATTTTTTAAATTTTATGAAAATATAGATGCTTGTTTAAATGATGCATGAATGTTATTTCTTTGTATTTTGAGCATATGACTATTTATATAGTTTATTTATATAAATGATGTATAAATGTTATTTGTTTGTATTTTTAGCATATAATTATTTATATAGTTTATTATATATGACTTTCATAACTTGAAGTTATGTTAAAAATAATTTTTTAATTTTTATGATAAGTAATTATAATTATATTTATAATATATATTTTTAAATGCTAGAAAATGTTTAGTATGAGTGTTTGTTTAAATAATTTTTTAATGTTTATGAAGAGTAATTATAATTATATGTTGGAGAAGTTTGCAGGGATGTATTCAATTTTTTTTGGTTCTGTTGTTGTAGGTTGGAGAAGTTTGCAGGGAATGTACTCGGTCGAATAAGTGATTTCTTTGGTCGTTTGTAGGGATAATGGTGTCCTTTGGTTTGGTGTTGAATCTCCTTCAACAGGAAGGAAAGGGGAAGGGATAATGGCGTTAGGGTAAGCTAATTGATGTTGAATCTCCCTTCACTAACAAGGAAGGGAGAAGAGATGATTGTAATTTCAACACCAAAATTTTTGAATCTTTATTGTTTGTTATTTTTTTGACTAGGGTTTTATTAAGATTTGATTATTTCTCTTTTTTTTTCGGTTGTTTGCGGGGATAAGCGATTTGGTGTTGAACTTTTGTTTTTTTATGACTAGGGTTTTATTATTTTTCAATTTTTCTATTGTTTCTAGGGATTATGGCATTCAGATAAGTGATTTGGTGTTGAATCTCATTCAACAAGAAGGAAGGGGAATGGGATAAAGGGTATTTCAACTCTTTGTTTTTATTTTTGAGTAGGGTTTCATTATTTCTCAGCAATGTATTTTTTTGCAGCACTTCTCTTAATTATTGCATTTGCATTCTTTCTATTTTTCTCATTTACACTCTTGTTTTTAATATTTTTTCACTTTCGTTGTTGTAGGTTGGAATTTGAACTCTTGCTATTTTTCTCATTTGCGCTCTTGCTTTTGATAGTTTTTTTGGCTTATGTTGTTGTAGGTTGGACAAGTTTGAAGTTACGCTCTTGCTTTTAATAATTTTTTTGGCTTCTGTTGTTGTAGGTTGGAGAAGTTTAAAGGGAATGTATTCAATTTTTTTTGGTTCTGTTTTTGTAGGTTGGAGAAGTTTGCAGGAAATGTACTCAGATGAATAAGCGATTTCAACACCAGTATAATGGATGTAATTTTCTATGATAACCCTAATTTTTCTTGGTGTTTTTTTACTAATTTTTATTGGTGTTTTTTTAATTTTGTATTTTCTGTCTGACGATTTTATGAAACCCTCCTGGCTCTGTCCGATGGTTTTACGAAACCCTCCTGGCTCTGTTCGGTGGTTTTACGAAACCCTCCTGGCTCCGTCTGACAGTTTTATGAAATCTTATGGCTTTATCTGGTGGTTTAATGAAACCCTCTTGGCTCTTTTCAGTGGTTTATGAAACCCTCCTGGTTATATCTGATGGTTTACAAAATGCCCCTGACTCTGTCTGGTGGTTTTATGAAATGCTTTTGACTCTGTCTAGCAATTTCTTGAAATGCTCCTGACTCTGTTAGGCAATTTTATGAAATGCCCCTGACTCTGTCTGGTGATTTAATGAAACCCTTCTGACTCTGTCCAACAGGTTTATGATACCCTCCTGATTTTTTTAGGCAGTTTTACGATACACTACTGATTTTGTCAGACAGTTTTACAAAACCCTCATGATTTTGTCAGGCATTTTATGAAACCCTCCTGACTCTATCGACCGGTTTTAAGAAACCCTCATGACTTTATCTGGCAATTTTATGAAACCCTTCTGACTCTGTTTGGCAGTTTATGAAACCCTCTTGACTCTGTCTGGCAATTTTACGAAACCCTCCTGACTCTGTCAGGTGGTTTACAAAACCCTCTTGACTTTGTCTGGCAGTTTTACGAAATGCTCCTGACTCTATCTGGGGGTTTTACAAAACCCTCCTGACTCTGTCTGGGGATTTTAAGAAACCCTCTTGTTTGGGGGTTTTACAAAACTTTTGACTCTGTCTAGGGTTTTACAAAACCTTCGACTCTATCTGGGGTTTTCCTCGACTTGATTATATTAAGAATTCTTTATTTCTCATCTTCAATGGTTTTATTTTCATTTTCCTTACAGGGAATGTGCTTGTTACTTAGCAACAACCATGGACAGTACGAAGCTATGTTTCTTTGTTTAATATATATATATATATATATATATATATATATATATATATATATATATATATATATATATATATATATATATATGTTTATATATATATATGTTTATAGAGTTTGTTATAATCGTGATTATTATTATTTATTATTTTTATTTTTATTTTTGTTTAATATTAATGTTTTAATAATTCTTAATTATTTATGAAAGTAATGATTGTAATTGCTTCTTAATTCATGAATATTTCCTTTATTATTAAATTATTATATTTTAAAATCTAATAAATATTTTTATGTATGATTTAATCGTCACTTCATATTAATATTTTTTTGTTTACTTATTAAATATTTTATTGCACGAGTGTCTCTATAAAAATTATTTATTTATAAATATTTATAGACTGTTATAAATTGTATATCATGTTCAATGCATTTTTTCACTTATATGAAATTTCTTTTTTATAAGAATTAATAAATACACATATATTTTATATTAAATATATATTAATAAGTATTTAAATGAGTGTAACAAAAAAAAATTAATATTTTATTAATATATATTTAAGTGAATCTCTCAATTATTGTTTACATTAAATTTTTGGTAAAGTAAATGTATATATTTTGAATGTTTGTGTAAGTTATAATTTGAATTTTTTTTTTAACATGTATTGATAATCATTCAGTAATTTTTTAAATTTTATGAAAATATAGATGCTTGTTTAAATGATGCATGAATGTTATTTGTTTGTATTTTGAGCATATGACTATTTATATAGTTTATTTATATAAATGATGTATAAATGTTAATTGTTTATATTTTTAGCATATAATTTTTTATATAGTTTATTATATATGACTTTCATAACTTGAAGTTATGTTAAAAATAATTTTTTAATTTTTATGGTAAGTAATTATAATTATATTTATAATATAAATTTTTAAATGCTAGAAATCTTTTAGTATGAGTATTTGTTTAAATAATTTTTTAATTTTTATGAAGAGTAATTATAATTATATGTTGGAGAAGTTTGCAGGGAATGTATTCAGTTTTTTTTGGTTCTGTTGTTGTAGGTCGGAGAAGTTTACAGGGAATGTACTTGGCCGAATAAGCGATTTTAACACCAGTATAATGGATCTGATTTTCTATGATAACCTTAATTTTTCTTGGTGTTTTTTTAATAATTTTTCTTGGTGTTTTTTTAATTTTGTATTTTCTATCTGACGATTTTTCAAAACCCTCCTGACTATGTCCAGCAGTTTTACAAAACCCTCCTGGCTCTGTTCGGCAGTTTTACGAAACCCTCTTGGCTATGTCTGGTGGTTTTATGAAACCCTTTGGCTCTGTCCAACGGTTTTATGAAACCCTCCTGGCTTTGTCTAGCAGTTTATGAAACCCTCCTGGCTCTGTCTGGTGATTTACAAAATGCTCCTGACTCTGTCTGGTGGTTTTATGAAATGCTCTTGACTCTGTCTGGTGGTTTTATGAAACACTCCTAACTCTATCAGGCAATTTTAGGAAATACTCCTGACTCTGTTCGATAGTTTTATGAAACCCTCCTGACTTTGTTTGGTAGTTTTACGATACCCTCGTGATTTTGTCAGGCTATTTTACGATACTCAACTGATTCTGTCAGGCAATTTTATGAAACCCACCTGATTCTATGAGGCATTTTAGGAAACCCTCCTGACTCTGTTCGATAGTTTTATGATACCCTCATGATTTTATCAAGCTATTTTATGATACCCATCTGATTCTGTTAGACGATTTTATGAAACCCACCTGATTCTATTAGGCATTTTATGAAACCCTCCTAACTTTGTTAGGTAGTTTTATGAAACCCTCATGACTCTGTCTGGCAGTTTTACGAAACCCTCCTGACTCTATCTAGCAGTTTACAAAACCATCTTGACTCTATTTGGTGGTTTTATGAAACCCTCGTAACTCTATCAGGCAGTTTATGAAACCCTCTTGACTCTGTCTAGCAATTTTATGAAACCCCCTGACTCTGTCTGCGGTTTTACGAAACCCTCCTGACTCTGTTTGGGGATTTTACGAAACCCTCTTGTATGGGGGTTTTACAAAACTTTTGACTCTATCTGGGGTTTTACAAAACCTTCGTCTCTGTCTGGGGTTTTACAAAACCTTCGACTTTGTCTGGGGTTTTACAAAACCTTCAACTCTGTCTAAGGTTTTCCTCGACTTGAGTTATATTAAGAATTCTTTATTTCTCATCTTCTATGGTTTTATTTTCATTTTCCTTATAGGGAAAGTGCTTGTTACTTAGCAACAGCCATGGATAGTACGAAGGTATGCTTCTTTGTTATATATATATATATATATATATATATATATATATATATATATATATATATATATATATATATATATATATGTTTATTATTATTATTATTATTATTATTATTATTATTTATATATTTATTTATTTATTTTTATATTTGTTTAATATTAATGTTTGAATAGTTCTTTATTATTTATGAAAGTAATGATTGTATATTAATTGTTTTGTTTTTTTTTGGTTTTTTTTCTTTTCTATTTGTATAACGATATTTTATTTTTTGGCTCACTGATTCATTATTTTTTTGATGGGTGGGATATTATATTCATTTAAATGAATTTTAAAATTAAATGAAATGTTAGATATAATTTAGATGCTTCTTACTTTATTTATTTATAAGTGAATGTTTATTCCAACATATTATGGTTTTTATTTTTTTTATTATTAAATTATTATATTTTAGAATTGAAATTATAATTTAGATGCTTCTTAATTCATATATAAAGCTGAAATTATAATTTAATTACTTCTTAATTCATGAATATTTCCTTTATTATTAAATTATTATATTTTAGAATCTAATAAATATTTTTATGTATGATTTAATCGTCACTTCATATTAATATTTTTTTGTTTACTTATTAATTATTTTATTGCATAAGTGTCTCTATAAAAATTATTTATTTATAAATATTTATAGACTCTTATAAATTGTATATCATGTTCAATGCATTTTTTCATTTATATGAAATTTCTTTTTTATAAGAATTAATAAATACACATATATTTTATATTAAATATATATTAATAAGTATTTAAATGAGTGTAACAAAAAAAATTAATATTTTATTAATAATATTTAAGTGAATCTCTCAATTATTGTTTACATTAAATTTTTTGTAAAGTAAATGTATATATTTTGAATGTTTGTGTAAGTTATAATTTGAATTTTTTTTTAAACATATAATTATACTGGTGTTGAAGTGACGATTAAATCATACATAAAAATATTTATTAGATTCTAAAATATAATAATTTAATAATAAAGGAAATATTCATGAATTAAGAAGCAATTAAATTATAATTTCAGTTTTATATATGAATTAAGAAGCATCTAAATTATAATTTCAGTTCTAAAATATAATAATTTAATAAATAAAATAGAAAAACCATAATATGTTGGAATAAACATTCACTTATAAATAAATAAAGTAAGAAGCATCTAAATTATATCTAACATTTCATTTAATTTTGTAGAGCCAGGAGGGTTTCATAAAACTACCAGACAGAGCCACGAGCGTTTCGTAAAACTATCGGATATAGCGAGGAGGGTTTCGTAAAACTGTTGGATAGAGTCAGGAGGGTTTTGTAAAACCGCCAGACAAAAAATACAAAATTAAAAAAAACACCAAGAAAAATTAGGGTTATCATAGAAAATTACATTCCATTATACAGGTGTTGAAATTGCTTATTCAGCTGAGTACATTTCCTATGATAACCTTAATTTTTATGATAAGTAATTATAATTAAACAGGGTCAGGGGGTTTAAGCGATTTCAACACCAGTATAATGGATCTGAGTTTCTATGATAACCTTAATTTTTCTTGGTGTTTTTTTACTAATTTTTCTTGGTGTTTTCTTAATTTTGTATTATCTCTCGGATGGTTTTACAAAACCCTCCTGACTCTGTCTGATGGTTTTACGAAACCCTCCTGGCTCTGTCTGGCGGTTTTACGAAACCCTCCTGGCTATGTCTGGTGGTTTTATGAAATCCTCTGGCTCTATTCAATAGTTTTATGAAACCCTCATGGCTTTGTCTGGCTATTTATGATACCCTCTTGGCTCTATCCAACGATTTATGAAATGCTCCTAACTCTGTCTGGTGGTTTTACAAAACTCTCTTGACTCTGTCTGCAAATTTTATGAAATACTCTTGATTCTGTCAGGTGGTTTTATGAAATTCTCCTGTCTCTGCCTGATAGTTTTATGAAACCCTCCTAACTCTGTCTAGTAGTTTTACGATACCCTCCTAATTTTGTCAGGCTATTTTACGATACTCAACTGATTCTATCGAGCGATTTTATGAAACCCACCTATTTCTATCAGGCATTTTACGAAACCCTCCTGACTCTATTATGAAGTTTTATGAAAATCTCGTGACTCTATTTGGTGGTTTTATGAAACCCTCCTGACTCTATCTGGTAGTTTACAAAACCCTCTTGACTCTATTTGGCAGTTTTATGAAACCCTCCTAACTCTGTCGGGTAGTTTAGGAAACCCTCTTGACTCTGTCTGGCGGTTTTATGAAACCCCCTAACTCTGTCTGGGGTTTTACAAAACCCTCCTGACTCTGTTTGGGGATTTTATGAAACCCTCTTATCTGGGGGTTTTACAAAACTTTCGACCCTATCTGGGGTTTTACAAAACCTTCGACTCTGTTTGGGGTTTTACAAAACCTTTGACTTTGTGTGGGGTTTTACAAAACCTTCAACTCTGTCTGAGGTTTTCCTCGACTTGAGTTATATTAAGAATTCTTTATTTCTCATCTTCTATAGTTTTATTTTCATTTTCCTTATAGGGAATGTGCTTGTTACTTAGCAACAGCCATGGACAGTACGAAGGTATGCTTCTTTGTTGTTGTTGTTATTATTATTATTATTATTATTATTATTATTATTATTATTATTATTATTATTATTATTATTATTATTATTATTATTATTATTATTATTATTATTATTATTATTATTATTATTATTATTATTATTAATTTTTTTTTTTTTGTTTAATATTAATGTTTGAATAGTTATTTATTATTTATGAAAGTAATGATTGTATATTAATTGTTTTTTTTGTTGTGTTTTTTTTTTTTTTTTTTTCTATTTGTATAACGATATTTTATTTTTTGGCTCACTGATTCATTATTTTTTTGCTGGATGGGATATTATATTCATTTAAATGAATTTTAAGATTAAATGAAATGTTAGATATAATTTAGATGCTTCTTACTTTATTTATTTATAAGTGAATGTTTATTCCAACATATTATGGTTTTTATTTGTTTTATTATTAAATTATTATATTTTAGAATTGAAATTATAATTTAGATGCTTCTTAATTCATATATAAAACTGAAATTATAATTTAATTGCTTCTTAATTCATGAATATTTCCTTTATTATTAAATTATTATATTTTAGAATCTAATAAATACTTTTATGTATGATTTAATCGTCACTTCATATTAATATTTTTTTGTTTACTTATTAATTATTTTATTGCACGAGTGTCTCTAGAAAAATTATTTATTTATAAATATTTATAGACTCTTATAAATTGTATATCATGTTCAATGCATTTTTTCATTTATATGAAATTTCTTTTTTATAAGAATTAATAAATACACATATATTTTATATTAAATATATATTAATAAATATTTAAATGAGTGTAAAAAAAAAATTAATATTTTATTAACATATATTTTAGTTAATCTCTCAATTATTGTTTACATTAAATTTTTTGTAAAGTAAATGTATATATTTTGAATGTTTGTGTAAGTTATAATTTGAATTTTTTTTTTTAACATGTATTGATTATCATTCAATAATTTTATAAATTTTATGAAAATATAGATGCTTGTTTAAATGATGCATGAATGTTATTTGTTTGTATTTTGAGCATATGACTATTTATATAGTTTATTTATATAAATGATGTATAAATGTTATTTGTTTGTATTTTTAGCATATAATTATTTATATAGTTTATTATATATGACTTTCATAACTTGAATTTATTTTAAAAATAAGTTTTTAATTTTTATGATAAGTAATTATAATTATATTTATAATATAAATTTTTAAATGCTAGAAAATGTTTAGTATGAGTATTTGTTTAAATAATTTTTTAATTTTTATGAAGAGTAATTATAATTATATGTTGGAGAAGTTTGCAGGGATGTATTCAATTTTTTTTTGTTCTATTGTTGTAGGTTGTAGAAGTTTGCAGGGAATGTACTCAGTCGAATAAGTGATTTCTTCGGTAGTTTGCAGGGATAATGGTGTCCTTTGGTTTGGTGTTGAATCTCCTTCAACAGGAAGGAAGGGGGAAGGGATAATGGCGTTAGGGTAAGCTAATTGATGTTGAATCTCCCTTCAACAGCAAGGAAGGGAGAAGAGATGATTGTAATTTCAACACGAAAATTTTTGAATCTTTATTATTTGTTATTTTTTTTACTAGGGTTTTATTAAGATTTGATTATTTCTCTCTTTTTTTTTTGGTTGTTTGTGGGGATAAGCGATTTGGTGTTGAACTTTTGTTATTTTTTTGACTAGGGTTTCATTATTTTTCAATTTTTCTATTGTTTCCAGGGATTATGACATTCGGATAAGTGATTTGGTGTTGAATCTCATTCAACAAGAAGGAAGGGGAAAGGGATAATGGGTATTTCAATTATTTGTTTTTATTTTTGAGTAGGGTTTCATTATTTCTCAGCAATGTATTTTTCTGCAGCACTTCTCTCAATTATTGCATTTGCGCTCTTGCTATTTTTCTCATTTGCGCTCTTGTTTTTAATATTTTTTTTCGCTTTTGTTGTTGTTGTTTGGAATTTGCACTTTTGTTATTTTTCTCATTTGCACTCTTGTTTTTAATAGTTTTTTTGGCTTATGTTGTTGTAGGTTGGAGAAGTTTGTAGTTGTGCTCTTGCTTTTAATAATTTTTTTGGCTTCTGTTGTTGTAGGTTGGAGAAGTTTGCAAGGAATGTATTCAATTTTTTTTGGTTCTGTTGTTGTAGGTTGGAGAAGTTTGTAGGAAATGTACTCAGCTGAATAAGCATTTTCAACACCAGTATAATGGATCTGATTTTCTATGATAACCCTAATTTTTCTTGGTATTTTTTTTAATTTTGTATTTTTTGTCTGGCGGTTTTACAAAACCCTCCTGACTCTATCCAACAGTTTTACGAAACCCTCCTCGCTATATCCGATAGTTTTACGAAACGCTCGTGGCTCTGTCTGGTAGTTTTATGAAACCCTCCTGGCTCTATCTGGCAATTTTATGAAATCCTGTGGCTCTATCTGGCAGTTTTTTGAAACCCTCCTAGCTCTGTTCTGTGGTTTACGAAACCCTCCTAGTTTTTTTTGATGGTTTACAAAATGCCCCTGACTCTGTCTGGTGCTTTTATGAAACGCTCTTGACTCTGTTTGGTAGTTTTATGAAATGCTTCTGATTCTATCAGGTAGTTTTATGAAACACCCCTGACTCTGTCTGATGATTTTATGAAACCCTCCTGACTCTGTCCAACAGTTTTACGATACCCTCCTGATTCTGTCAGGTGGTTTTACGATACCCAGCTAATTCTGTTAGATAGTTTTATGAAACCCTCCTAATTATGTCAGGCATTTTATGAAACCCTCTTGACTTTGTCAGGCAGTTTTACGAGACCCTCTTGACTTTGTCTGGCAGTTTTATGAAACCCTCCTGACTTTGTCTGGTAGTTTATGAAACCCTCTTGACTATGTCTGGCAGTTTTACGAAACCCTCCTAACTCTGTCAGGTGGTTTACAAAACCCTCATGACTTTGTCTGGCAGTTTTACAAAACCCTCCTGACTCTATCTGGGGGTTTTACAAAACCCTCCTGACTCTGTCTGGGGATTTTGAGAAACCCTCTTGTTTGGGGGTTTTGGAAAACTTTCGACTCTGTCTAGGGTTTTATAAAACCTTCGACACTATCTGGGGTTTTCCTTGACTTGAGTTATATTAATAATTCTTTATTTCTCATCTTTTATTGTTTTATTTTCATTTTCCTTACAGGGAATGTGCTTGTTACTTAGCAACAACCATGGACAGTATGAAGGTATGTTTCTTTGTTATATTTTATATATATATATATATATATATATATAGAATTTGTTATAATCGTCATTATTTTTATTTTTGTTTAATATTAATGTTTGAATAGTTCTTTATTATTTATGAAATTAATGATTGTATATTAATTATTATTATTTTTTGGTTTTTTTCTTTTCTATTTGTATAACGATGTTTTATTTTTTGGCTCGCTGATTCATTATTTTTTTGCTGGGTGGGATAATATATTCATTTAAATGAATTTTAAAATTAAATGAAATGTTAGATATAATTTAGATGCTTCTTACATTATTTATTTATAAGTGAATGTTTATTCCAACATATTATGGTTTTTCTATTTTATTTATTAAATTATTATATTTTAGAACTGAAATTATAATTTAGATGCTTCTTAATTCATATATAAAACTGAAATTATAATTTAATTACTTCTTAATTCATGAATATTTCCTTTATTATTAAATTATTATATTTTAGAATCTAATAAATATTTTTATGTATGATTTAATCGTCACTTCATATTAATATTTTTTTGTTTACTTATTAATTATTTTATTGCACGAGTGTCTCTATAAAAATTATTTATTTATAAATATTTATACTCTTATAAATTGTATATCATGTTCAATGCATTTTTTCATTTATATGAATTTTTTTTTATAAGAATTAATAAATACATATATATATTATATTAAATATATATTAATAAGTATTTAAATGAGTGTAACAAAAAAAAATTAATATTTTATTAATATATATTTAAGTAAATCTCTCAATTATTGTTTACATTAATTTTTTTGTAAAGTAAATGTATATATTTTGAACGTTTGTGTAAGTTATAATTTGAAATTTTTTTTAACATGTATTGATTATCATTCAGTAATTTTTAAAATTTTATGAAAATATAGATGCTTGTTTAAATGATGCATGCATGTTATTTGTTTGTATTTTGAGCATATGACTATTTATATAGTTTATTTATATAAATGATGTATAAATGTTATTTGTTTATATTTTTAGCATATAATTATTTATATAGTTTATTATATATGACTTTCATAACTTGAAGTTATGTTAAAAATAATTTTTTAATTTTTATGATAAGTAATTATAATTATATTTATAATATAAATTTTTAAATGTTAGAAAATTTTTAATATGAGTATTTGTTTAAATAATTTTTTAATTTTTATGAAGAGTAATTATAATTATATGTTGGAGAAGTTTGCAGGGAATGTGTTCAATTTTTTTTGGTTATATTGTTGTAGGTTAGAGAAGTTTGCAGGGAATGTACGTGGCTAAATAAGTGATTTCAACACCAATATAATGGATATGATTTTCTATGATAACCTTAATTTTTCTTTGTGTTTTTTTACTAATTTTTCTTGGTGTTTTTTTAATTTTGTATTTTCTGTCTAACGGTTTTATAAAACCCTCCTGACTCTGTCTGACGGTTTTACGAAACCCTCCTGGCTCTGTCTGGTTGTTTTACGAAACCCTCCTGGCTCTGTCTGACAGTTTTATGAAACCCTCCTGGCTATGTTTGATGGTTTTATGAAACCCTCTGGCTCTATCCAACAGTTTTATGAAACCCTCCTGGCTCTGTCTGGTGGTTTATGAAACCCTCCTGGCTCTGTCCAGCGATTTACCAAATGCTCCTGACTCTGTCTAGTGGTTTTACAAAACACTCCTGACTCTGTTTGGCGGTTTTATGAAACACTCCTTACTCTGTCAGGCAGTTTTACGAAATGCTCCTGACTTTGTCCGATAGTTTTATGAAACCCTCTTGACTCTGTCCAACAGTTTTACGATACCCTCCTGATTTTGTCAGTCTATTTTACGATACCCAGTTGATTCTGTCAGGCAATTTTATGAAACCCACCTGATTCTATCAGGCATTTTACGAAACCCTCCTAACTCTGTCAGGCAATTTTATGAAACCCTCGTGTCTCTATCTGGAAGTTTTATGAAACCCTCCTGACTCTATTTGGCAGTTTACAAAACCCTCTTGACTCTGTTTGGCAGTTTTATGAAACCCTCCTAACTCTGTCGGGTAGTTTATGAAACCCTCTTGACTCTCTCTGGCGGTTTTATGAAACCCCCTGACTTTGTCTGGGGTTTTACGAGACCCTCCTGAGTCTGTTTGGGGATTTTATGAAACCCTCTTGTCTGGGGGTTTTACAAAACTTTCGACTCTGTTTGGGGTTTTACAAAACCTTCGACTTTGTCTAGGGTTTTACAAAACCTTCGACTTTGTCTGGGGTTTTACAAAACCTTCAACTCTGTCTGAGGTTTTCCTCGACTTGAGTTATATTAAGAATTCTTTATTTCTCATCTTCTATTGTTTAATTTTCATTTTCCTTACAGGGAATGTGCTTGTTACTTAGCAACATCCATGGACAGTACGAAGGTATATTATTATTATTATTGTTATTGTTATTGTTATTGTTATTGTTATTGTTATTGTTATTGTTATTGTTATTGATATTATTATTATTATTTATTTTTATTTTTATTTTTGTTTAATATTAATGTTTGTATAGTTCTTTATTATTTATGAAAGTAATGATTGTCTATTGATTGTTTTGTTTTTTTCGGTTTTTTTTTCTTTTCTATTTGTATAACGATATTTTATTTTTTGGCTCACTGATTCATTATTTTTTTGCTGGGTGGATAATATATTCATTTAAATGAATTTTAAAATTAAATTAAATGTTAGATATAATTTAAATGCTTCTTACTTTTTTTATTTATAAGTGAATGTTTATTCCAACATATTATGGTTTTTATTTTTTTAATTATTAAATTACTATATTTTAGAATTGAAATTATAATTTAGATGCTTCTTAATTCATTTTAAAAACTGAAATTATAATTTAATTGCTTCTTAATTCATGAATATTTCCTTTATTATTAAATTATTATATTTTAGAATCTAATAAATATATTTATGTATCATTTAATCGTCACTTCATATTAATATTTTTTTGTTTACTTATTAAATATTTTATTGCACGAGTGTCTCTATAAAAATTATTTATTTATAAATATTTATAGACTCTTATAAATTGTATATCATGTTCAATGCATTTTTTCACTTATATGAAATTTCTTTTTTATAAGAATTAATAAATACACATATATTTTATATTAAATATATATTAATAAGTATTTAAATGAGTGTAACAAAAAAAAATTAATATTTTATTAATATATATTTAAGTGAATCTCTCAATTATTGTTTACATTAAATTTTTGGTAAAGTCAATGTATATATTTTGAATGTTTGTGTAAGTTATAATTTGAAATTTTTTTTTAACATGTATTGATTATCATTCAGTAATTTTATAAATTTTATGAAAATATAGATTCTTGTTTAAATGATGCATGAATGTTATTTGTTTGTATTTTGAGCATATGACTATTTATATAGTTTATTTATATAAATGATGTATAAATGTTATTTGTTTATATTTTTAGCATATAATTATTTATATAGTTTATTATATATGACTTTCATAACTTGAAGTTATGTTAAAAATAATTTTTTAATTTTTATGGTAAGTAATTATAATTATATTTATAATATAAATTTTTAAATGCTAGAAATTTTTTAGTATGAGTATTTGTTTAAATATTTTTTTAATTTTTATGAAGAGTAATTATAATTATATGTTGGAGAAGTTTGCAGGGAATGTATTCAGTTTTTTTTGGTTCTGTTGTTGTAGGTTGGAGAAGTTTGCAGGGAATGTACTTGGCCGAATAAGCGATTTCAACACCAGTATAATGGATCTGATTTTCTATGATAACCTTAATTTTTCTTGGTGTTTTTTTACTAATTTTTCTTGGTGTTTTTTTAATTTTGTATTTTCGATCCGATGATTTTACAAAACCCTCCTGACTCTGTCCAGCAGTTTTACAAAACCCTCCTGGCTCTATTCAGCCGTTTTACGAAACCCTCTTGGCTATGTCTGGTGGTTTTATGAAACCCTTTGGCTCTGTCCAGCGGTTTTATGAAACCCTCCTGGCTTTGTTTGGCAGTTTATGAAACCCTCCTGGCTCTGTCTGGTGATTTACAAAATGCTCCTGACTCTGTCTGGTGGTTTTATGAAACGCTCTTGACTTTGTTCGGTGGTTTTATGAAACACTCCTGACTCTGTCAGGCAATTTTAGGAAATGCTCCTGACTCTGTCTGATAGTTTTATGAAACCCTGCTAAGTCTGTCCAGTAGTTTTACGATACCCTCATGATTTTGTCAGGCTATTTTACGATACCCAACTGATTCTGTCAGGCAATTTTATGAAACCCACCTGATTCTATGAGGCATTTTATGAAACCCTCCTGACTCTGTCTGACAGTTTTATGATACCCTCCTAATTTTGTCAGGCTATTTTATGATACCCAGCTGATTTTGTCAGGCAATTTTATGAAACCCACCTGATTCTATTAGGCATTTTATGAAACCCTCCTGACTCTGTCAGGTAGTTTTATGAAACCCTCATGACTTTGTCTGGCGGTTTTACGAAACCCTCCTGACTCTATCTAGTAGTTTACAAAACCATCTTGACTCTGTTTGGCGGTTTTATGAAACCCTCCTAACTCTATCAGGCAGTTTACGAAACCCTCTTGACTCTGTCTGGGGGTTTTATGAAACCCCCTGACTCTGTCTGGGGTTTTACGAAACCCTCCTGACTCTGTTTGGGGATTTTACTAAACCCTCTTGTCTTGGGGTTTTACAAAACTTTTGACTCTTACAAAACCTTCAACTTTGTCTGGGGTTTTACAAAATCATCAAATCTGTCTGAGGTTTTCCTAGACTTTAGTTATATTAAGAATTCTTTATTTCTCGTCCTCTATGGCTTTATTTTCGTTTTCCTTATAGGGAAAGTGCTTGTTACTTAGCAACAGCCATGGATAGTACGAAGGTATGTTTCTTTGTTTTATATATATATATATATATATATATATATATATATATATATATATATATATATATATATATATATATATATGTGTGTTGTTGTTGTTGTTATTATTATTATTATTATTATTATTATTATTATTATTATTATTATTATTATTATATTATTTTATTTTATTTTTATTATTATTATTATTATTATTATTTATTTATTTATTTATTTTTATATTTGTTTAATATTAATGTTTGAATAGTTCTTTATTATTTATGAAAGTAATGATTGTATATTAGGTGTTTTGTTTTTTTTGGTTTTTTTTTTTCCTTTACTATTTGTATAACTATATTTTATTTTTTGGCTCACTGATTCATTATTTTTTTGCTGGGTGGGATATTATATTCATTTAAATGAATTTTAAAATTAAATGAAATGTTAGATATAATTTAGATGCTTCTTACTTTATTTATTTATAAGTGAATGTTTATTCCAACATATTATGGTTTTTATTTTTTTTATTATTAAATTATTATATTATAGAATTGAAATTATAATTTAGATGCTTCTTAATTCATATATAAAGCTGAAATTATAATTTAATTGCTTTTTAATTCATGAATATTTCCTTTGTTATTAAATTATTATATTTTAGAATCTAATAAATATTTTTATGTATGATTTGATCATCACTTCATATTAATATTTTTTTGTTTACTTATTAATTATTTTATTGCATGAGTGTCTCTAGAAAAATTGTTTATTTATAAATGTTTATAGACTCTTATAAATTGTATATCATGTTCAATGCATTTTTTCATTTATTTGAAATTTCTTTTTTATAAGAATAAATAAATACACATATATTTTATATTAAATAATTATTAATAAGTATTTAAATGAGCGTAAAAAAAAAAATTAATATTTTATTAATATTATTTAAGTGAATCTCTCAATTATTGTTTACATTAAATTTTTTGTAAAATAAATGTATATATTTTGAATGTTTGTGTAAGTTATAATTTGAATTTTTTTTTTAACATGTATTGATTATCATTCAGTAATTTTTTAAATTTTATGAAAATATAGATGCTTGTTTAAATGATGCATGAATGTTATTTGTTTGTATTTTGAGCATATGACTATTTATATAGTTTATTTATATAAATGATGTATAAATGTTATTTGTTTGTATTTTTAGCATATAATTATTTATATAGTTTATTATATATGACTTTCATAACTTGAAGTTATGTTAAAAATAATTTTTTAATTTTTATGATAAGTAATTATAATTATATTTATAATATATATTTTTTAAATGCTAGAAAATGTTTAGTATGAGTGTTTGTTTAAATAAATTTTTAATGCTTATGAAGAGTAATTATAATTATATGTTGGAGAAGTTTGCAGGGATGTATTCAGTTTTTTTTGGTTCTGTTGTTGTAGGTTGGAGAAGTTTGCAGGGAATGTACTCAGTCGAATAAGTGATTTCTTTGGTCATTTGTAGGGATAATGGCGTCCTTTGGTTTGGTGTTGAATCTCCTTCAACAGGAAGGAAGGGGGAAGGGATAATGGCATTAGGGTAAGCTAATTGATGTTGAATCTCCCTTCATTAACAAGGAAGGGAGAAGAGATGATTGTAATTTCAACACCAATTTTTTTGAATCTTTATTGTTTGTTATTTTTTTGACTAGGGTTCTATTAAGATTTGATTATTTCTCTTTTTTTTTGTTGTTTGCGGGGATAAGCGATTTGGTGTTGAACTTTTGTTATTTTTTTGACTAGGGTTTCATTATTTTTCATTTTTTCTATTGTTTCCAGGGATTATGGCATTCGGATAAGTGATTTGGTGTTGAATCTCATTCAACAAGAAGGAAGGGGA
The DNA here is from genome assembly GCA_037957365.1 of Torreya grandis. NCBI lineage: Eukaryota > Viridiplantae > Streptophyta > Pinopsida > Cupressales > Taxaceae > Torreya > Torreya grandis. The sequence continues at coordinate 2,743,604 of JARHVA010001654.1, forward strand.
AAGGGATAAAGGGTATTTCAACTATTTGTTTTTATTTTTGAGTAGGGTTTCATTATTTCTCAGCAATTTATTTTTTTGCAGCACTTCTCTTAATTATTGCATTTGTGCTCTTGCTATTTTTCTCATTTGCGCTCTTGTTTTTAATATTTTTTTCACTTTCGTTGTTGTAGGTTGGAATTTGCACTCTTGTTATTTTTCTCATTTGTGCTCTTGCTTTTAATAGTTTTTTTGGCTTATGTTGTTGTAGGTTGGAGAAGTTGGAAGTTGCGCTCTTGCTTTTAATAATTTTTTTGGCTTCTGTTGTTGTAGGTTGGAGAAGTTTACAGGGAATGTATTCAATTTTTTTTGGTTCTGTTGTTGTAGGTTGGAGAAGTTTGCAGGAAATGTACTGAGCTAAATAAGCGATTTCAACACCAGTATAATGGATGTAATTTTCTATGATAACCCTAATTTTTCTTGGTGTTTTTTTACTAATTTTTATTGGTGTTTTTTAAATTTTGTATTTTCTGTCAGACGGTTTTACAAAACCCTCCTGACTCTATCTGACGATTTTATGAAACCCTCCTGGCTCTGTCCGGTGGTTTTACGAAACCCTCCTGGCTCTGTTCAGTGGTTTTACGAAACCCTCCTAGCTCTGTCTAACAGTTTTATGAAATCCTATGGCTTTATCTGGCAGTTTTATGAAACCCTCTTGGCTCTGTTCGGTGGTTTATGAAACCCTCCTGGTTCTATCTGATGGTTTGAAAAATGCCCCTGACTCTGTCTGGTGGTTTTATGAAATGCTCTTGACTCTGTGTAGCGGTTTCATGAAATGCTCCTGACTCTGTTAGGCAATTTTATGAAATGCCCTTGACTCTGTTTAGTGATTTTATGAAACCCTCCTGACTCTGTCCAGCGGTTTTATGATACCCTCCTGATTTTTTCAGGCAGTTTTACGATACCCAGCTGATTTTGTCAGACGATTTTACAAAACCCTCATGATTTTGTAAGGCATTTTATGAAACCCTCCTGACTCTATCGGGCGGTTTCAAGAATCCCTTCTGACTCTATCTGGCAATTTTATGAAACCCTCCTGACTTTGTCTGGAAGTTTATGAAACCATCTTGACTTTGTCTAGCGGTTTTACGAAACCCTCCTGACTCTGTCAAGTGGTTTACAAAACCCTCTTGACTTTGTCTGGCAGTTTTACGAAATGCTCCTGACTCTATCTGGGGGTTTTACAAAACCCTCCTGACTCTGTATGGGGATTTTACGAAACCCTCTTGTTTGGGGGTTTTACAAAACTTTTGATTCTGTCTGGGGTTTTACAAAACCTTCGACTCTATCTGGGGTTTTCCTCGACTTGAGTTATATTAAGAATTCTTTATTTCTCATCTTCAATGGTTTTATTTTCATTTTCCTTACAGGGAATGTGCTTGTTACTTAGCAACAACCATGGACAGTACGAAGGTATGTTGCTTTGTTATATATATATATATATATATATATATATATATATATATATATATATATATATATATATATATGTTTATAGAGTTTGTTATAATCGTGATTATTATTATTATTTTTTATTTTTATTTTTGTTTAATATTAATGTTTTAATAGTTCTTTATTATTTATTAAAGTAATGATTGTATATTAACTATTTTGTTTTTTTTGGTTTTTTTTCTCTTCTATTTGTATAACAATATTTTATTTTTTGGCTTGCTTATTCATTATTTTTTTGCTGGGTGGGATAATATATTCATTTAAATGAATTTTAAAATTAAATGAAATGTTAGATATAATTTAGATGCTTCTTACTTTATTTATTTATAAGTGAATGTTTATTCCAACATATTATGGTTTTTATTTTTTTATTATTAAATTATTACATTTTAGAACTAAAATTATAATTTAGATGCTTCTTAATTCATATATAAAACTGAAATTATAATTTAATTGCTTCTTAATTCATGAATATTTTCTTTATTATTAAATTATTATATTTTAGAAACTAATAAATATTTTTATGTATGATTTAATCGTCACTTCATATTAATATTTTTTTGTTTACTTATTAATTATTTTATTGCAAGAGTGTCTGTATAAAAATTATTTATTTATAAATATTTATACTCTTATAAATTGTATATCATGTTCAATGCATTTTTTCATTTACATGATTTTTTTTTGGTATAAGAATTAATAAATACACATATATTTTATATTAAATATATATTAATAAGTATTTAAATGAGTGTAACAAAAAAAAATTAATATATATTTAAGTAAATCTCTCAATTATTGTTTACATTAAATTTTTTGTAAAGTAAATTTATATATTTTGAACGTTTGTGTAAGTTATAATTTGAATTTTTTTTTTAACATGTATTGATTATCATTCAGTAATTTTTTAAATTTTATGAAAGTATAGATGCTTGTTTAAATGATGCATGAATGTTATTTGTTTGTATTTTGAGCATATGACTATTTATATAGTTTATTTATATAAATGATTTATAAATGTTATTTGTTTATATTTTTAGCATATAATTATTTATATAGTTTATTATATATGACTTTCATAACTTGAAGTTATGTTAAAAATATTTTTTTAATTTTTATGATAAGTAATTATAATTATATTTATAATATAAATTTTTAAATGCTAGAAAAATTTTAGTATGAGTATTTGTTTAAATAATTTTTTAATTTTTATGAAGAGTAATTATAATTATATGTTGGAGAAGTTTGTGGGGAATGTATTCAATTTTTTTTGGTTCTGTTGTTGTAGGTTGGAGAAGTTTGCAGGGAATGTACTTGGCCGAATAAGCGATTTCAACACCAGTATAATGGATCTGAGTTTCTATGATAACCTTAATTTTTCTTGGTGTTTTTTTACTAATTTTTCTTGGTGTTTTCTTAATTTTGTATTTTCTATCCGACGATTTTACAAAACCCTCCTAACTCTGTCTGATGGTTTTACGAAACCCTCCTGGCTCTGTCTGGCGGTTTTACGAAACCCTCCTGGCTATGTCTGGTGGTTTTATGAAATCCTCTGGTTCTATCCAACAATTTTATGAAACCCTCATGGCTTTGTCTGGCTGTTTAGGAAACCCTCCTGGCTCTATCTGGCAATTTATGAAATGCTCCTGACTCTGTCTGGTGGTTTTACAAAACGCTCCTGACTCTGTTTGGCAATTTTATGAAAAACTCTTGATTTTGTCAGGTGGTTTTATGAAATGCTCCTGACTCTGCCTGATAGTTTTATGAAACCCTCTTGACTCTGTCCAGCAGTTTTACGATACCCTCCTAATTTTGTCAGGCTATTTTACGATACTCAACTGATTCTATCGAGCGATTTTACGAAACCCACCTATTTCTATCAGGCATTTTACGAAACCTTCCTGACTCTGTTATGTAGTTTTATGAAACTCTCGTGACTCTATTTGGTGGTTTTAAGAAACCCTCCTGACTCTATCTGATAGTTTACAAAACCCTCTTGACTCTATTTGGCAGTTTTATGAAACCCTCCTAACTCTGTCGGGTAGTTTAGGAAACCCTCTTGACTCTGTCTGGCGGTTTTATGAAACCCCCTGACTCTGTCTGGGGTTTTACAAAACCCTCCTGACTCTGTTTGGGGATTTTATGAAACCCTCTTGTCTGGGGGTTTTACAAAACTTTCGAACCTATCTGGGGGTTTACACAACCTTCGACTCTGTTTGGGGTTTTACAAAACCTTTGACTTTGTCTGGGGTTTTACAAAACCTTCAACTCTGTCTGAGGTTTTCCTCGACTTGAGTTATATTAAGAATTCTTTATTTCTCATCTTCTATGGTTTTATTTTCATTTTCCTTATAGGGAATGTGCTTGTTACTTAGCAACAGCAATGGACAGTACGAAGGTATGTTTTATTATTATTATTATTATTATTATTATTATTATTATTATTATTATTATTATTATTATTATTATTATTATTATTATTATTATTATTATTATTATTAATTTATTTTTATTTTTGTTTAATATTAACGTTTGAATAGTTCTTTATTATTTATGAAAGTAATGATTGTATATTAATTGTTTTGTTTTGTTTTTTTTCTTTTCTTTTCTATTTGTATGACGATATTTTATTTTTTGGCTCACTGATTCATTATTTTTTTGCTGGGTGGAATATTATATTCATTTAAATGATTTTTAAAATTAAATGAAATGTTAGATATAATTTAGATGCTTCTTACTTTATTTATTTATAAGTGAATGTTTATTCCAACATATTATGGTTTTTATTTTTTTTATTATTAAATTATTATATTTTAGAATTGAAATTATAATTTAGATGCTTCTTAATTCATATATAAAGCTGAAATTATAATTTAATTGCTTCTTAATTCATGAATATTTCCTTTATTATTAAATTATTATATTTTAGAATCTAATAAATATTTTTATGTATGATTTAATCGTCACTTCATATTAATATTTTTTTGTTTACTTATTAATTATTTTATTGCACTAGTGTCTCTATAAAAATTATTTATTTATAAATATTTATAGACTCTTATAAATTGTATATCATGTTCAATGCATTTTTTCATTTATATGAAATTTCTTTTTTATAAGAATTAATAAATACACATATATTTTATATTAAATATATATTAATAAGTATTTAAATGAGTGTAACTAAAAAAATTAATATTTTATTAATATATATTTAAGTGAATCTCTCAATTATTGTTTACATTAAAGTTTTTGTAAAGTAAATGTATATATTTTGAATGTTTGTGTAAGTTATAATTTGAAATTTTTTTTAACATGTATTGATTATCATTCAGTAATTTTTTAAATTTTATGAAAATATAGATGCTTGTTTAAATGATGCATGAATGTTATTTGTTTGTATTTTGAGCATATGACTATTTATATAGTTTATTTATATAAATGATGTATAAATGTTATTTGTTTGTATTTTTAGCATATAATTATTTATATAGTTTATTATATATGACTTTCATAACTTGAAGTTATGTTAAAAATAATTTTTTAATTTTTATGATAAGTCATTATAATTATATTTATAATATAAATTTTTAAAAGCTAGAAAATGTTTAGTATGAGTATTTGTTTAAATAATTTTTTAATTTTTATGAAGAGTAATTATAATTATATGTTGGAGAAGTTTGCAGGGATGTATTCAGTTTTTTTTTGTTCTATTGTTGTAGGTTGGAGAAGTTTGCAGGGAATGTACTCGGTCGAATAAGTGATTTCTTTGATCGTTTGCAGGGATAATGGTGTCCTTTGGTTTGGTGTTGATTCTCCTTCAACAGGAAGGAAGGGGGAAGGGATAATGGCGTTAGGGTAAGCTAATTGATGTTGAATCTCCCTTCAACAGCAAGGAAGGGAGAAGAGATGATTGTAATTTCAACACGAAAATTTTTGAATCTTTATTATTTGTTATTTTTTTAACTAGGGATTTATTAAGATTTGATTATTTCTCTCTTTTTTTTTGGTTGTTTGCGGAGATAAGCGATTTGGTGTTGAACTTTTGTTATTTTTTTGACTAGAGTTTCATTATTTTTCAATTTTTTTATTATTTCTAGGGATTATGACATTCGGATAAGTGATTTGGTGTTGAATCTCAGTCAACAAGAAGGAAGGGGAAAGGGATAATGGGTATTTCAACTGTTTGTTTTTATTTTTGAGTAGGGTTTCATTATTTCTCAGCAATGTATTTTTCTGCAGCACTTCTCTCAATTATTGCATTTGCGCTCTTGCTATTTTTCTCATTTGTGCTCTTGTTTTTAATATTTTTCTTCACTTTTGTTGTTGTAGTTTGGAATTTGCACTTTTGCTATTTTTCTCATTTGCACTCTTGTTTTTAATAGTTTTTTTGGCTTATGTTGTTGTAGGTTGGAGAAGTTTGCAGTTGCGCTCTTGCTTTTAATAATTTTTTTGGCTTTTGTTGTTGTAGGTTGGAGAAGTTTGCAGGGAATGTATTCAATTTTTTTTGGTTCTGTTGTTGTAAGTTGGAGAAGTTTGTAGGAAATGTACTCAGCTGAAAAAGCGTTTTCAACACCAGTATAATGGATCTGATTTTCTATGATAACCCCAATTTCTCTTTGTGTTTTTTTACTAATTTTTCTTTGTGTTTTTTTTAATTTTGTATTTTTTGTCTGGCGGTTTTACAAAACCCTCTTGACTCTATCCGACGATTTTACGAAACCCTCTTGGCTCTATCTGATAGTTTTACGAAACGCTCATGGCTCTGTCTGGTGGTTTTATGAAACCCTCCTGGCTCTATCTGGTGGTTTTATGAAATCTTGTGGCTCTATCTGGTAGTTTTATGAAACCCTCCTGGCTCTGTTCGGTGGTTTACAAAACCCTCTTGGTTTTTTTTATGGTTTACAAAATGCCCCTGACTCTGTCTGGTGATTTTATGAAACGCTCTTGACTCTGTTTGGTAGTTTTATGAAATGCTTCTGACTCTTTCAGGTAGTTTTATGAAATGCCCCTGACTCTGTCTGATGATTTTATGAAACCCTCCTGACTCTATCCAACGGTTTTACGATACCCTCCTGATTCTGTCAGGTGGTTTTACGATACCCAGCTGAACTGTTAGATAGTTTTATGAAACCCTCCTAATTATGTTAGGCATTTTACGAAACCCTCTTGACTCTGTCGGGTAGTTTTAGAAAACCCTCCTGACTCTGTCTGGCAATTTTATGAAACCCTCCTGACTCTGTCTGGCAGTTTATGAAACCCTCTTGACTATGTCTGGCAGTTTTACGAAACCCTCCTGACTCTGTCAGGTGGTTTACAAAACCCTCATGACTTTGTCTGGCAGTTTTACAAAACCCTCCTGACTCTATCTGGGGGTTTTACGAAACACTCATGACTCTGTCTGGGGACTTTTAGAAACCCTCTTGTCTGGGGGTTTTAGAAAACTTTCGACTCTGTCTAGGGTTTTATAAAACCTTCGACTCTATCTGGGGTTTTCCTTGACTTGAGTTATATTAAGAATTCTTTATTTCTCATCTTCTATTGTTTTATTTTCATTTTCCTTACAGGGAATGTGCTTGTTACTTAGCAACAACCATGGACAGTACGAAGGTATGTTTCTTTGTTATATATATATATATATATATATATATATATATATATATATATATATATATATATATATATATATATATATATATATATTGTGTGTGTGTGTGTAGAGTTTGTTATAATCGTGATTATTTTTATTATTATTTTTATTTTTGTTTAATATTAATGTTTGAATAGTTCTTTATTATTTATGAAATTAATGATTGTATATTAACTATTTTGTTTTTTTTGGTTTTTTTCTTTTCTATTTGTATAACGATATTTTATTTTTTGGCTCGCTGATTCATTATTTTTTTACTGGGTGGGATAATATATTCATTTAAATGAATTTTAAAATTAAATGAAATGTTAGATATAATTTAGATGCTTCTTACTTTAATTATTTATAAGTGAATGTTTATTCCAACATATTATGGTTTTTTTATTTTATTTATTAAATTATTATATTTAAGAACTGAAATTATAATTTAGATGCTTCTTAATTCATATATAAAACTGAAATTATAATTTAATTTCTTCTTAATTCATGAATATTTCCTTTATTATTAAATTATTATATTTTAGAATCTAATAAATATTTTTATGTATGATTTAATCGTCACTTCATATTAATATTTTTTTGTTTACTTATTAATTATTTTATTGCACGAGTGTCTCTATAAAAATTATTTATTTATAAATATTTATACTCTTATAAATTGTATATCATGTTCAATGCATTTTTTCATTTATATGAATTTTTTTTTATATGAATTAATAAATACACATATATTTTATATTAAATATATATTAATAAGTATTTAAATGAGTGTAACAAAAAAAAATTAATATTTTATTAATATATATTTAAGTAATTCTCTCAATTATTGTTTACATTAAATTTTTTGTAAAGTAAATGTATATATTTTGAACGTTTGTGTAAGTTATAATTTGAATTTTTTTTTTAACATGTATTGATTATCATTCAGTAATTTTTAAAATTTTATGAAAGTATAGATGCTTGTTTAAATGATGCATGCATGTTATTAGTTTGTATTTTAAGCATATGACTATTTATATAGTTTATTTATATAAATGATGTATAAATGTTATTTGTTTATATTGTTAGCATATAATTATTTATATAGTTTATTATATATGACTTTCATAACTTGAAGTTATGTTAAAAATAATTTTTTAATTTTTATGATAAGTAATTATAATTATATTTATAATATAAATTTTTAAATGCTAGAAAATTTTTAGTATGACTATTTGTTTAAATAATTTTTTAATTTTTATGAAGAGTAATTATAATTATATGTTGGAGAAGTTTGCAGGGAATGTATTCAATTTTTTTTGTTTATGTTGTTGTAGGTTAGAGAAGTTTGCAGGGAATGTACGTGGCTGAATAAGTGATTTCAACACCAGTATAATGGATATGATTTTCTATGATAACCTTAATTTTTCTTTGTGTTTTTTTACTAATTTTTCTTGGTGTTTTTTAATTTTGTATTTCCTATCCGACGGTTTTATAAAACCCTCCTGACTCTGTCCGACGGTTTTACGAAACCCTCCTGGCTCTGTCTGGTGGTTTTACGAAACCCTCCTGGCTCTGTCCGACAGTTTTACGAAACCCTCCTGGCTATGTTCGATGGTTTTATGAAACCCTCTGGCTCTATCCAACAGTTTTATGAAACCCTCCTGGCTCTGTTCGGCGGTTTATGAAACCCTCCTGGCTCTGTCCAGCGATTTACGAAATGCTCCTGACTCTGTCTAGTGGTTTTACAAAACACTCCTGACTCTGTTTGGTAGTTTTATGAAACACTCCTTACTCTGTCAGGGAGTTTTATGAAATGCTCTTGACTCTGTGTAATAGTTTTATGAAACCCTCTTGACTCTGTCCAACAGTTTTACGATACCCTCCTGATTTTGTCAGGCTATTTTACGATACCCAGTTGATTCTGTCACGCGATTTTATGAAACCCATTTGATTCTATCAGGCATTTTACGAAACCCTCCTAACTCTGTTGGGTAGTTTTATGAAACCCTCGTGTCTCTATCTGGAAGTTTTATGAAACCCTCCTAACTCTATTTGGCAGTTTACAAAACCCTCTTGACTCTGTTTGGCAGTTTTACGAAACCCTCCTAACTCTGTCGGGTAGTTTATGAAACCCTCTTGACTCTCTTTGGCAGTTTTATGAAACCCCCTGACTCTGTCTGGGGTTTTACGAGACCCTCCTGACTCCGTTTGGGGATTTTACGAAACCCTCTTGTCTGGGGGTTTTACAAAACTTTTGACTCTATCTGGGGTTTTACAAAACCTTGGACTTTGTCTAGGGTTTTACAAAACCTTCGACTTTGTCTGGGGTTTTACAAAACCTTCAACTCTGTCTGAGGTTTTCCTCAACTTGAGTTATATTAAGAATTCTTTATTTCTCATCTTCTATGGTTTAATTTTCATTTTCCTTATAGGGAATGTGCTTGTTACTTAGCAATAGGCATGGACAGTACGAAGGTATGTTGTTATTATTATTATTATTATTATTATTATTATTATTATTATTATTATTATTATTATTATTATTATTATTATTTATTTTTATTTTTATTTAATATTAATGTTTGTATAGTTCTTTATTATTTATGAAAGTAATGATTGTATATTGATTGTTTTGTTTTTTTCGGTTTTTTTTTCTTTTCTATTTGTATAACGATATTTTATCTTTTGGCTCACTGATTCATTATTTTTTTGCTGGGTGGGATAATATATTCATTTAAATGAATTTCAAAATTAAATGAAATGTTAGATATAATTTAAATGCTTCTTACTTTTTTTATTTATAAGTGAATGTTTATTCCAACATATTATGGTTTTTATTTTTTTTATTATTAAATTACTATATTTTAGAATTGAAATTGTAATTTAGATGCTTCTTAATTCATTTAAAAAACTGAAATTATAATTTAATTGCTTCTTAATTCATGAATATTTCCTTTATTATAAAATTATTATATTTTAGAATCTAATAAATATTTTTATGTATGATTTAATCATCACTTCATATTAATATTTTTTTTTTTACTTATTAAATATTTTATTGCACGAGTGTCTCTATAAAAATTATTTATTTATAAATATTTATAGACTCTTATAAATTGTATATCATGTTCAATGCATTTTTTCACTTCTATGAAATTTCTTTTTTATAAGAATTAATAAATACACATATATTTTATATTAAATATATATTAATAAGTATTTAAATGAGTCTACCAAAAAAAATTAATATTTTATTAATATATATTTAAGTGAATCTCTCAATTATTGTTTTACATTAAATTTTTTGTAAAGTAAATGTATATATTTTGAATGTTTGTGTAAGTTATAATTTGAATTTTTTTTTTAACATGTATTGATTATCATTCAGTAATTTTTTAAATTTTATGAAAATATAGATGCTTGTTTAAATGATGCATGAATGTTATTTGTTTGTATTTTGAGAATATGACTATTTATATAGTTTATTTATATAAATGATGTATAAATGTTATTTGTTTGTATTTTTAGCATATAATTATTTATATAGTTTATTATATATGACTTTCATAACTTGAAGTTATGTTAAAAATAATTTTTTAATTTTTATGATAAGTAATTATAATTATATTTATAATATATATTTTTAAATGCTAGAAAATGTTTAGTATGAGTGTTTGTTTAAATAATTTTTTAATGTTTATGAAGAGCAATTATAATTATATGTTGGAGAAGTTTGTAGGGATGTATTCAATTTTTTTTGGTTCTATTGTTTTAGGTTGGAGAAGTTTGCAGGGAATGTACTCGGTCGAATAAGTGATTTCTTTGGTCATTTGTAGGGATAATGGCGTCCTTTGGTTTGGTGTTGAATCTCCTTCAACAAGAAGGAAGGGGGAAGGGATAATGGCGTTAGGGTAAGCTAATTGATGTTGAATCTCCCTTCATTAACAAGGAAGGGAGAAGAGATGATTGTAATTTCAACACCAAAATTTTTGAATCTTTATTGTTTGTTATTTTTTTTACTAGGGTTTTATTAAGATTTGATTATTTCTCTTTTTTTTTTGTTTGTTTGCGGGGATAAGCGATTTGGTGTTGAACTTTTGTTATTTTTTTGACTAGGGTTTCATTATTTTTCAATTTTTCTATTGTTTCCAGGGATTATGGCATTCAGATAAGTGATTTGGTGTTGAATCTCATTCAACAAGAAGGAAGGGGAAAGGGATAAAGGGTATTTCAACTGTTTGTTTTTATTTTTGAGTAGGATTTCATTATTTCTTAGCAATGTATTTTTTTGCAGCACTTCTCTTAATTATTGCATTTGCGCTCTTACTATTTTTCTCATTTGCGCTCTTGTTTTTAATATTTTTTTCACTTTCATTTTTGTAGGTTGGAATTTGCACTCTTGCTATTTTTCTCATTTGCGCTATTGCTTATAATAGTTTTTTTGGCTTATGTTGTTGTGGGTTGGAGAAGTTTGAAGTTGCGCTCTTGCTTTTAATAATTTTTTTGGCTTCTGTTGTTGTAGGTTGGAGAAGTTTATAGGGAATGTATTCAATTCTTTTTGGCTATGTTGTTGTAGGTTGGAGAAGTTTGCAGGAAATGTACTTAGCTGAATAAGCAATTTCAACACTAGTATAATGGATGTAATTTTCTATGATAACCCTAATTTTTCTTGGTATTTTTTAACTAATTTTTATTGGTGTTTTTTTAATTTTGTATTTTCTATCCGATGATTTTACAAAACCCTCCTGACTCTGTCTGACGATTTTATGAAACCCTCCTGGCTTTGTCCGGTGGATGTACGAAACCCTCCTGGCTCTATTCGGTGGTTTTACGAAACCCTCCTGGCTCTGTCTGATGATTTTATGAAATCTTGTGGCTTTATCTGGCGGTTTTATGAAACCCTCTTGGCTCTATTTGGTGGTTTATGAAACCCTCCTGGTTCTATCTGATGGTTTACAAAATGCCCTTGACTCTGTCTTGTGGTTTTATGAAACACTCTTGACTCTATCTAACAGTTTCATGAAATGCTCCTGACTCTGTTAGGCAATTTTATGAAATGCCCCTGACTCTGTCTGGTGATTTTATGAAACCCTCCTGACTCTGTCCAGTGGTTTTACGATACCCTCCTGATTTTTTCAGGCAGTTTTACGATACCCAGCTGATTTTGTCAGACGGTTTTACAAAACCCTGATGATTTTGTCTGGCATTTTATGAAACCCTCTTGACTCTATCAGGCAGTTTTAAGAAACCCTCATGACTCTATCTGGCAATTTTATGAAACCCTCCTGACTCTGTCTGGTAGTTTATGAAACCCTCTTGACTCTGTCTGGTAGTTTTACAAAACCCTTCTGACTTTGTCAGGTGGTTTACAAAACCCTCTTGACTTTGTCTGGCAGTTTTATGAAACGCTCCTGACTCTATCTGGGAGTTTTACAAAACCCTCCTGACTCTGTTTGGGGATTTTACGAAACCCTCTTGTTTGGGGGTTTTACAAAACTTTTGACTCTGTCTGGGGTTTTACAAAACCTTCGACTCTATCTGGGGTTTTCCTCGACCAGAGTTATATTAGGAATTCTTTATTTCTCATCTTCTATGGTTTTATTTTCATTTTCCTTACAGGGAATGTGCTTGTTACTTAGCAACAACCATGGAGAGTACGAAGGTATGTTTCTTTGTTTTATATATATGTTTGTGTGTGTGTGTGTGTGTGTGTGTGTGTGTGTGTGTGTGTGTGTGTGTGTGTGTGTGTGTGTGTGTGTGTGTGTGTGTGTGTGTGTGTGTTTATAGAGTTTGTTATAATCGTGATTATTATTATTATTTTTTATTTTTATTTTTATTTTTGTTTAATATTAATGTTTTAATAGTTCTTTATTATTTATGAAAGTAATGATTGTATATTAACTATTTTGTTTTTTTTGGTTTTTTTTCTTTTCTATTTGTATAACAATATTTTATTTTTTGGCTCGCTTATTCATTATTTTTTTGCTGGGTGGGATAATATATTCATTTAAATGAATTTTAAAATTAACTGAAATGTTAGATATAATATAGATGCTTCTTACTTTATTTATTTATAAGTGAATGTTTATTCCAACATATTATGGTTTTTATTTTTTTATTATTAAATTATTACATTTTAGAACTGAAATTCTAATTTAGATGCTTCTTAATTCATATATAAAACTGAAATTATAATTTAATTGCTTCTTAATTCATGAATATTTCCTTTATTTTTAAATTATTATATTTTAGAATCTAATAAATATTTTTATGTGTGATTTAATCGTCACTTCATATTAATATTTTTTTATTTACTTATTAATTATTTTATTGCAAGAGTGTCTGTATAAAAATTATTTATTTATAAATATTTATACTCTTATAAATTGTATATCATGTTCAATGCATTTTTTCATTTATATGATTTTTTTTTTGGTATAAGAATTAATAAATACACATATATTTTATATTAAATATATATTAATAAGTATTTAAATGAGTGTTAAAAAAAAAATTAATATTTTATTAATATATATTTAAGTAAATCTCTCAATTATTGTTTACATTAAATTTTTTGTAAAGTAAATGTATATATTTTGAACGTTTGTGTAAGTTATAATTTGAAATTTTTTTTTAACATGTATTTATTATCATTTAGTAATTTTTAAAATTTTATGAAAGTATAGATGCATGTTTAAATGATGCATGAATGTTATTTGTTTGTATTTTGAGCATATGACTATTTATATAGTTTATTTATATAAATGATGTATAAATGTTATTTTTTTATATTTTTAGCATATAATTATTTATATAGTTTATTATATATGACTTTCATAACTTGAAGTTATGTTAAAAATAATTTTTTAATTTTTATGATAAGTAACTATAATTATATTTATAACATAAATTTTTAAATGCTAGAAAATTTTTAGTATGAGTATTTGTTTAAATAATTTTTTAATTTTTATGAAGAGTAATTATAATTATATGTTGGAGAAGTTTGTAGGGAATGTATTCAATTTTTTTTGGTTCTGTTGTTGTAGGTTGGAGAAGTTTGCAGGGAATGTACTTAGCCGATTAAGCGATTTCAACACAAGTATAATGGATCTAATTTTCTATGATAACCTTAATTTTTCTTGGTGTTTTTTGACTAATTTTTCTTGGTGTTTTCTTAATTTTGTATTTTCTATCCGATAGTTTTACAAAACCCTCCTGACTCTGTCTGATGGTTTTACGAAACCCTCCTGGCTCTGTTTGGTGATTTTAGGAAACCCTCCTAGCTATGTCTGGTGGTTTTATGAAATCCTCTGGCTCTATCCAATAGTTTTATGAAACCCTCATGGCTTTGTCTGGCTGTTTACGAAACCCTCCTGGCTCTATCCGATGATTTATGAAATGCTCCTGACTCTGTCTGGTGGTTTTACAAAACGCTCCTGACTCTATCTGGCAATTTTATGAAACACTCTTGATTCTGTGAGGTGGTTTTATGAAATGCTCCTGACTCTGCCTGATAGTTTTATGAAACCCTCCTGACTCTGTCTAGTACTTTTATGATACCCTCCTAATTTTGTCAGGCTGTTTTATGATACTCAACTGATTCTGTCGAGAGATTTTATGAAACCCACCTATTTCTATCAGGCATTTTATGAAACCCTCCTGACTCTGTTAGGCAATTTTATGAAACTCTCGTGACTCTATTTGGTGGTTTTACGAAACCCTCCTAACTCTATCTGGTAGTTTACAAAACCCCCTTGACTCTGTTTGGCAGTTTTATGAAACCCTCCTAACTCTGTCGGGTAGTTTACGAAACCCTCTTGACTCTATCTGGCAGTTTTATAAAACCCCCTGACTCTGTCTGGGGTTTTACAAATCCCTTCTGACTCTGTTTGGGGATTTTACGAAACCCTCTTGTCTTGGGGTTTTAAAAAACTTTCGACCCTATCTGGGGTTTTACAAAACCTTCGACTCTGTTTGGGGTTTTACAAAACCTTCGACTTTGTCTGGGGTTTTACAAAACCTTCAACCCTATCTGAGGTTTTCCTCGACTTGAGTTATATTAATAATTCTTTATTTCTCATCTTCTATGTTTTTATTTTCATTTTCCTTACAGGGAATGTGCTTGTTACTTAGCAACAACCATTGATAGTATGAAGGTATGTTTCTTTGTTATATATATATATATATATATATATATATATATATATATATATATATATATATTATTATTATTATTATTATTATTTATTTATTTTTATTTTTATTTAATATTAATGTTTGAATAGTTATTTATTATTTATGAAAGTAATGATTGTATATTAATTGTTTTTTTTTTCTTTTCTATTTGTATGACGATATTTTATTTTTTGGCTCACTGATTCATTATTTTTTTGCTGGGTGGGATATTATATTCATTTAAATGAATTTTAAAATTAAATGAAATGTTAGATATAATTCAGATGCTTCTTACTTTATTTATTTATAAGTGAATGTTTATTCCAACATATTATGGTTTTTATTTTTTTTATTATTAAATTATTATATTTTAGAATTGAAATTATAACTTAGATGCTTCTTATTTCATATATAAAACTGAAACTATAATTTAATTGCTTCTTAATTCATGAATATTTCCTTTATTATTAAAGTATTATATTTTAGAATCTAATAAATATTTTTATGTATGATTTAATCATCACTTCATATTAATATTTTTTGTTTACTTATTAATTATTTTATTGCACGAGTGTCTCTATAAAAATTATTTATTTATAAATATTTATAGACTCTTATAAATTGTATATCATGTTCAATGCATTTTTTCATTTATATGAAATTTCTTTTTTATAAGAATTAATAAATACACATATATTTTATATTAAATATATATTAATAAGTATTTAAATGAGTGTAACAAAAAAATTAATATTTTATTAATATATATTTAAGTGAATCTCTCAATTATTGTTTACATTAAATTTTTTGTAAAGTAAATGTATATATTTTGAATGTTTGTGTAAGTTATAATTTGAAATTTTTTTTTAACATGTATTGATTATCATTCAGTAATTTTTTAAATTTTATGAAAATATAGATGCTTGTTTAAATGATGCATGAATGTTGTTTGTTTGTATTTTGAGCATATGACTATTTATATAGTTTATTTATATAAATGATGTATAAATGTTATTTGTTTGTATTTTTAGCATATAATTATTTATATAGTTTATTATATATGACTTTCATAACTTGAAGTTATGTTAAAAATAAGTTTTTAATTTTTATGATAAGTAATTATAATTATATTTATAATATACATTTTTAAATGCTAGAAAATGTTTAGTATGAGTATTTGTTTAAATAATTTTTTAATTTTTATGAAGAGTAATTATAATTATATGTTGGAGAAGTTTGCAGGGATGTATTCAGTTTTTTTTTGTTCTATTGTTGTAGGTTGGAGAAGTTTGCAGGGACTGTACTCGGTCGAATAAGTGATTTCTTCGGTCGTTTGCAGGGATAATGGCATCCTTTGGTTTGGTGTTGAATCTCCTTCAACAGGAAGGAAGGGGGAAGGCATAATGGCGTTAGGGTAAGCTAATTGATGTTGAATCTCCCTTCAACAGTAAGGAAGGGAGAAGAGATGATTGTAATTTCAACACGAAAATTATTGAATCTTTATTATTTGTTATTTTTGTGACTAGGGTTTTATTAAGATTTGATTATTTCTCTCTTTTTTTTTTTGGTTGTTTGCAGGGATAAGTGATTTGGTGTTGAACTTTTGTTCTTTTTTTGACTAGGGTTTCATTATTTTTCAATTTTTCTATTGTTTCCAGGGATTATGGCATTCGGATAAGTGATTTGGTGTTGAATCTCATTCAACAAGAAGGAAGGGGAAAGGGATAAAGGGTATTTCAACTGTTTGTTTTTATTTTTGAGTAGGGTTTCATTATTTCTCAGCAATGTATTTTTTTGCAGCACTTCTCTTAATTATTGCATTTACGCTCTTGTTATTTTTCTCGTTTGCGCTCTTGTTTTTAATATTTTTTTTCACTTTCGTTGTTGTAGGTTGGAATTTGCACTCTTGCTATTTTTCTCATTTGCGCTCTTGCTTTTAATAGTTTTTTTGGTTTATGTTGTTGTAGGTTGGAGAAGTTTGAAGTTGCGCTCTTGCTTTTAATAATTTTCTTGGCTTCTGTTGTTGTAGGTTGGAGAAGTTTGCAAGGAATGTATTCAATTTTTTTTGGTTCTGTTGTTGTAGGTTGGAGAAGTTTGCAGGACATGTACTCAGCTGAATAAGTGATTTCAACACCAGTATAATGGATGTAATTTTCTATGATAACCCTAATTTTTCTTGGTGTTTTTTTACTAATTTTTATTGGTGTTTTTTTAATTTTGTATTTTTTGTCCGACGGTTTTACAAAACCCTCCTGACTCTGTCTGACAATTTTATGAAACCCTCCTGGCTCTGTCTGGTGGTTTTACGAAACCCTCTTGGCTCTGTTTGGTGGTTTTACAAAACCCTCCTGGCTCTGTCTGACGGTTTTATGAAATCTTATGGCTTTATCTGGTAGTTTTATGAAACCCTCCTGGCTCTGTTCGGTGGTTTATGAAACCCTCCTGGTTCTATCTGATGGTTTACAAAATGCCCCTGACTCTGTCTGGTGGTTTTATGAAACACTCTTGACTCTATCTAGCGGTTTCATGAAATGCTCCTGACTCTATTAGGCAATTTTATGAAATGCCCCTGACTCTGTCTAGTGATTTTATGAAACCCTCCTGGCTCTGTCCAGCGGTTTTACGATACCCTCTTGATTTTTTCAAGCATTTTTACGATACCTAGCTGATTTTGTAAGACAATTTTTCAAAACCCTCATGATTTTGTCAGGCATTTCATGAAACCCTCCTGACTCTATTGGGCAGTTTTATGAAACCCTCATGACTCTATTTGGCAATTTTATGAAACCCTCCTGACTCTGTCTGGCAGTTTATGAAACCCTCTTGACTCTGTCTGGCAGTTTTACGAAACCCTCCTGACTCTGTCAGGTGGTTTACAAAACCCTCTTGACTTTGTCTAGCAGTTTTACGAAACGCTCCTGACTCTATCTGGTAGTTTTACAAAACCCTCCTGACTCTGTCTGGGGATTTTACGAAACCCTCTTGTTTGGGGGTTTTACAAAACTTTTGACTCTGTCTGGGGTTTTACAATACCTTCGACTCTATCTGGGGTTTTCCTCGACTTGAGTTATATTAAGAATTATTTATTTCTCATCTTCTATGGTTTTATTTTCATTTTCCTTACAGGGAATGTGCTTGTTACTTAGCAACAACCATGGACAGTACGAAGGTATGTTTCTTTGTTATATAAATATATATATATATATATAGAGAGAGTTTGTTATAATCGTGATTATTATTATTATTTTTTATTTTTATTTTTATTTTTGTTTAATATTAATGTTTTAATAGTTCTTTATTATTTATGAAAGTAATGATTGTATATTAACTATTTTGTTTTTTTTTTTTTTTTTTTTTTTTTTTTTTTTTTTTTTGGTGGCGATGGCAGCGTTTGGAGGGAAGGAGAAAAACGGAGTGGGCGTGGGCGTGGGCGTGGGTGAGGGCTCAGAGACAGCACGGTAGGGCGTAGAGGGAGCTCCCCAGGCTGGGGAGGCGTCTGGTTTGAGGGTGAGATTAAAAATTTCAAAGGTCAATGGCTGTTTCCCACGCAGCCAAGACAGACCGGTTCTGGTGATTTCCCAGGATTCTGTCAAGGAGGACCTGGAATATCTGGGGGCTCACACCCTAATTTGCAAATTCATGGGGATTCGGGTATCCCAATCAGCGCTGGAAGCTTGGATGAGGTGTACCTGGCAGGTTGAAGGGGATATTGACATAATGCTGGCAGCCAACAGCTATTTTCTGGTAAACTTCTCTTCTATAGCTGACAGAAACTACATTTTTGAGGGTGGACCATATTTTTATGACCGTTTTGGACTGTTTGTCAAACCCTGGCACCCTGGGTTTAATTCTGCTGAGGAGTTGCCTACCAGTGTGCCCGTTTGGGTCCGCCTCCCGCGGCTGCCATTAGAATTTTGGCGGGAGGATATCTTATGCCAGATTGCCAATCTTCTGGGGAAGCCAATTGCGGTGGCTCATCAGTCTCTAGATAAAAAGCTTATTTCCTTTGCTAGAATTTGTGTTGAAATTAATCTTAACAATCCCTTACCGGAATCAATGGAAATCTGCTTGGGAGAGACATCTTGGGACCAGCAAATCGACTATGAAGCGATCCCCTTTCGTTGTAGAATTTGTCATGTCTATGGACATTTGCACCGTCAATGCCCTCAGGCTGGAAGGTTCAGAGGGATGGAGCCTAAGGGAGGCCAAGAGGCTGGACAAACATCTCATCAGGGAGCCCCAACCTTGGAGCGGGGAAAGGCTACGAATGTTGATGTCCATTCAAATGGGACAGGGGTGAATGGAGGAGCCTCGGGGAATGGTGACCTTGACAGGGACGGGTTCACCCAAGTTCGCCGGAGAGGGAGAGGACGCAATCAGAAGCGTAAAGACAGGTCTTTAGAAGTGAGCTTTAACCGATTTGAAGCTTTGGACAGCATGACCATTGAGGACGGTATTCCACCCTTGGAAGAGGGAGGGCCATCAGAGAAGGCTGAGAACTGCGCCCTTATCATGGGTTCCCAGGCTATGGAGGTGCAGCAGTGTCAGGATATGGAGAACGCCTTGGATGAAGGGACCTTGGGAGGTCCTTCAGCGCAACTGAACAGGGAGGGCAACTGGGTAGATATGGTTAAAGATAAGGAAGGATCCAAGAAAGATAAAGGAGCTTCGGAAGCGTTGGGTTTAATGCAGAGACCTTTCAAAAAAGGCTCTTTCTCCACATCTTCCAGACCCGGCCGTAGGAAGGACCAGGAGAAGCTCAGGCTCGCAGGGGACTTATTGGTTGAAGCAGGAGTGGTTAAAACCTTGGATGAGCATTTCACCCAATCCACCCAATGATTGTGCTCTCATGGAATGTAAGGGGGCTGCATAGTACCCCTAGACAAAAAACTATGCGTAAGTTGATCTTGGAACACTTACCGGATATATTATGTATTCAGGAGACTAAGCTTTCAGTGGATGCTATGGTTGGGTGCTTTCCCAAATTGTGGACTTATGGTAAATGTGAGTGTGTAGGGGCGTTAGGGAGTGTGGGGGGATTAGCAATTTGTTGGGATCCAGAGAAGGTCACTCCAATCCATTGGATGGCTAATCCCTCGGCGCTGACCATGATTATGTCTTCACCTGAATCCGGAGAGCTGATTTTGGTTTCTAATATTTATGCTCCTGGGGATATCCATGGTCAACGGAAGTTGTGGGAGCATCTCTGCTTTGTTCGGAGCTGCTGCCCTTACCTGCCCTGGTTAATGAGTGGAGATTTCAATGCTGTCCTCAGTCTGGAGGAGAAAAGAGGAGGTCTGAATCATCTTGAACCGTCATCGGAGCTCCTTAGACGCAACCTGGATCAGCTGCACCTATCCGATGTCAAACCTATCAATGGCCGGTTTACTTGGAGTAATAGAAGATCAGGTAATGAGGCTATCTCTGAGCGTTTAGATAGATTTCTTGTTTCTTGCTATTGGTTATCTAGTTCTTTCTCTATTGCCTCAGAAATTCTGGATTGGAGAGGGTCAGACCACTGGCCAATCAAGCTCACAACCAATTTCATTGCTGCCCCAAAGAAGCCTCCCTTTAAGTTTCAGCTTATGTGGCTTCGGGATCCCTCTCTTCATGACCTCATGAAACACTGGTGGAGGCAAGGAGGCCCAGAATACGGTACAGCGATGTATATTTTCACTAAGAAGCTACAGTATGTCAAGAGAAAGTTACAGGTGTGGAATAGGTGCAATTTTGGGAACATCTATACCATGAAGAAGAAAGCCCAAGACAGGTTGGACAGCATCACCAGACAAATCCTTGAATTCGGCCTATCCGATGAGCTCAGTAGGAATGAATTTGAGGCCCTGAATGACCTTAATGAGTGGGAACTCCGAGAGGAAATTTTTTGGAAGCAGAAAGCCCGGGTGGATTGGCTCCAGGAAGGTGATAGAAACACGGCCTTTTTTCACAAGTCGGTTCAGGCCAGGCGCAACCGGAATTATATTGCTTCTCTTGCTACCTCGGAAGGGACTCGTATCTCTTCGGCTCCAGCCATTGCGGAGGAAGCGGTCCATTTTTATTCCGAAATTCTTGCTGAAGAGGCACGTAATGCTGATTTTGAGGAAAATATGGTTTTGTCTTGCATACCTTCCCTGATCACTCAAGATATGAATGACGCTCTCTTGAAACCGATTGACAGTGCTGAAGTGGAGAAAGTGGTTTTTGCTATGAGTAAAGGGAAAGCACCTGGTCCGGATGGCTTCTCGGCTGAATTTTTTCAAGCTTTTTGGGATATTATCAGCCATGATTTAGTTGAGGTGGTGTGGGAGTCCTTCCACAGCAAAGAGATGCTAAGAGCAATTAATGCGACCTTCTTGGTGCTTATACCGAAGAATGAACAGGCAAACCAATTTGATCAGTTCCGGCCCATTGCTCTTTGCAACATGGTGTACAAAATTATCACCAAGCTTATTGTTGAGAGACTTAAGGGATGGCTGCCTAAGATTATTTCCGAGGAGCAGGGGGGTTTTGTGGCTGGCAGGGAGATTCTGGATGGAGTGGTGATAGCTTCGGAAGCCATCCACTCAATGAGTATGTCCCAAGAGAGAGCTATGTTCATTAAGCTGGACCTGGCTAAAGCGTATGACAGGGTTGATTGGAATTTTATGCGGAAAATTTTTCTTGCTTTTGGCTTTTGCCAGGAATGGATCAATTGGGTAATGAGCTGTGTCACCACGCCGTCGTACTCTGTCCTCATTAATGGGGCGCCTTCCAGATTGTTTGGGGCTTCTAGAGGTCTCCGCCAAGGGGACCCTCTATCTCCCTACCTGTTTATTATTTTGGCCGAGGGGCTGGGTCGGCTCATTAAGACTCGGGCAGCTCAAAATCAGATTCAGGGATGGCAGTGGGGCAATGGGGCTGCCAGGTTGACTCACCTCCAATTTGTGGATGACACCATTGTTGCAGGAAAAGCCAGGACTCAGGAGGCGCACGCTTTTCGAAATGCTTTGGATACTTATCTTGTGGCTTCAGGACAGAAACTCAATGAACATAAATCCTCCATTTATTTCTTTAATACTCCTGATGCCATTCAGCGCAGGATTGGAGCTATTCTTAGATTCCAATCACAAACTCTCCCGGTGACTTATCTGGGGGTTCCCATTGTGATTGGTAGGCAGCCCAGGCTCTTTTGGCAGAACATTCTGGATAAATTAAGGCAGTGAATCAACCATTGGACCCATAGGTGGCTCACTACGGCGGGGCGGGTGACTCTTCTCCAGGCGGTTATTCAAGCTTTGCCCATTTACCGGAGCATGATCCAAGCTGCTCCGATGTATTTTCTCCGTGAATATGATGCCCTCTCCCAGCAATTTCTTTGGAGCGGCAATCTTCGGAAGTCAAAGTGGAGCCTGATTAATTGGGCCACTGTCTGTCGGCCCAAAAAGGAGGGAGGGCTTGGGCTCAGATCGGCTATATTAGCTAGCCAAGCTCTTGCGGCTAAGCTCTACTGGCGGTGGTGCACCAACCAATCCCACCTTTGGGCCCGTATCTTGGCTTTGAAGTACTTTCCGGGTGCTAATCCGGTGGAGATCCCCAGGTTCGCTGTTGAGGGAAGAGGCTCCATGGTGTGGAACACCCTCAAACTTGGTGCTCCCTTGGTGCAGTCCAGCCTTTTTTGGATTTGCAACAATGGAGCTGACACGCTGTTTTGGGATGATTCTTGGAATGGAGCTCCCCCTATCCTTGTCTCCCATCCTCACTTACAGGACCTTTGTGATGTGTTTAGAAATGCGGGATGGAGTACAGTTGAGCATTATAAGGAGGCGTATCAGGTGGGGACAGCCATCTCTTATAAGTGGAAAAAGGAGGAGGCCTGGCCTGCGGGGGGGACCCCGGAGGATAGACAGTTTTTAGCCCACATTCTTAATAACAGGGGGTGTAGTTCTTTGAGCGAGCGGGACATTCTGGCTTGGGGAGGTGATTCCAGTGGTCAATATTTGGTCTCCTCTGGGTATCAGGCGCTGACAAAGAAATATTATGGTGAAACTGAATTTCTCTGGAGCAAGAAAATTTGGAATTCGACTGCTTGGCCGAAATGTAATTTTTTCTTATGGACTCTTACCTACAGGCGCTGCCTTACCTGGGACAATCTCTTAAAAAGAGGTTTTCAAGGGCCCTCGGTTTGTGTGTTTTGCAGAGACAGCGAAGAGGATGGGGAACATATCTTTTTTCAATGTATTTTTGCCAAAAGCTTATGGCACCTGTGGTGGGACGCCTGGGGACGCCCATGTTGGCATGCCACGTCTGTAATTGAGTTCTGGCAGCGCCAAGATAAGCCTCCTAGCAGGGCGCAAATTCTGCAGAATGCCTGGGCTGTGGGTCCAACTTTCATCCTCTGGCACCTCTGGATTGAAAGAAACAGGAGAACTTTCCAAGGGCGCAGCTTGAATGTCAGAGAGGTTTGGTTTAGAATTCTTAGCGCCCTTCAGGAAACGCTCCAGGTGAATGGCGGCCAATGGGAGGAGTTGGAGCAGCAGGACGCTTTGGTGTGGGCGCGTCTCTCTCCCAGCACGCCTTTGGGGACGCCCTCCTGTGGCCAAGCGCGACCCCTACATGGTGGTAGGCAGAGGACGAGTCCCATTTGTAGGCTGGGTAAATGGACGCCACCCGTGGAGGGAGTTATGAAGATTAATGTGGATGGGTCGGCTAGAGGGAACCCGGGTATTGCTGGCATTGGCGCGGTTGGGAGAGATAATACAGGGGCTGTTTGTTTTTTGTTCTCTGTTTACCAGGGACACCATACAAACAATTGCATGGAGGCGCTGGCCATCCTGGAGGCTTTGAAAACTAGCTGTCTTCAGGGACGGCTCAGAATTATCTGCGAGTCCGACTCGCAAGTGGTGGTTAATTTGATTAATAAGTGCATTTTAGACAGTGTGGATTGGAAGCTGGCCACGATCATTAAACAGATTCAACAGATAAGCTCGTCTTTCGAGTTGATTTCCTTTAAGCATATTCCACGAGAGTGGAACAGTGTGGCAGACCGTCTGGCTAAATGGGCCACGGAACATGGGCCGGATTGGGCAATTTACAACCAGCAGGAGCTTCCTGCGGGACTATCCCCGACTCTTGCTCATCTTCTGGAGCAGGACATGACTATGTAATCTCCCGTTTTTGGGTTTGTTTGAATAAATTTTTACCCCCTTTTTAGTTGCAATTATTTTGTTTTTTTTGGTTTCTTTTTCTTTTCTATTTGTATAACAATATTTTATTTTTTGGCTCGCTTATTCATTATTTTTTTGCTGGGTGGGATAATATATTCATTTAAATGAATTTTAAAATTAAATGAAATGTTAGATATAATTTAGATGCTTCTTACTTTATTTATTTATAAGTGAATGTTTATTCCAACATATTATGGTTTTTTTTTTTTTTTTTTTAATTAAATTATTACATTTTAGAACTAAAATTATAATTTAGATGCTTCTTAATTCATATATAAAACTGAAATTATAATTTAATTGCTTCTTAATTCATGAATATTTCCTTTATTTTTAAATTATTATATTTTAGAATCTAATAAATATTTTTATGTATGATTTAATCGTCACTTCATATTAATATTTTTTTGTTTACTTATTAATTATTTTATTGCAAGTGTCTGTATAAAAATTATTTATTTATAAATATTTAGACTCTTATAAATTATATATCATGTTCAATGCATTTTTTCATTTATATGATTTTTTTTTTTGGTATAAGAATTAATAAATACACATATATTTTATATTAAATATATATTAATAAGTATTTAAATGAGTGTAACAAAAAAAATTAATATTTTATTAATATATATTTAAGTAAATCTCTCAATTATTGTTTACATTAAATTTTTTGTAAAATAAATGTATATATTTTGAACGTTTGTGTAAGTTATAATTTGAAAAACAAATTTAACATGTATTGATTATCATTCAGTAATTTTTTAAATTTTATGAAAGTATAGATGCTTGTTTAAATGATGCATGAATGTTATTTGTTTGTATTTTGAGCATATGACTATTTATATAGTTTATTTATATAAATGATGTATAAATGTTATTTTTTTATATTTTTAGCATATAATTATTTATATAGTTTATTATATATGACTTTCATAACTTGAAGTTTATGTTAAAAATAATTTTTTAATTTTTATGATAAGTAATTATAATTATATTTATAATATAAATTTTTAAATGCTAGAAAATGTTTAGTATGAGTATTTGTTTAAATAATTTTTTAATTTTTATGAAGAGTAATTATAATTATATGTTGGAGAAGTTTGTAGGGAATGTATTCAATTTTTTTTGGCTCTGTTGTTGTAGGTTGGAGAAGTTTGCAGGGAATGTACTTGGCCGAATAAGCTATTTCAACACGAGTATAATGGATCTAATTTTCTATGATAACCTTAATTTTTCTTGGTGTTTTTTTACTAATTTTTCTTAGTGTTTTCTTAATTTTGTATTTTCTGTCTGACGCTTTTACAAAACCCTCCTGACTATGTCTGATGGTTTTACGAAACCCTCCTGGCTCTATCTAGCGATTTTATGAAACCCTCCTGGCTATGTCTTGTGGTTTTATTAAATCCTCTGGCTCTATCCAATAGTTTTATGAAACCCTCCTGGCTTTGTCTGGCTGTTTACGAAACCCTCGTGGCTCTATCTGGCGATTTATGAAATGCTCTTGACTCTATCTGGCAATTTTATGAAACACTCTTGATTCTGTCAGGTGGTTTTATGAAATGCTCCTGACTCTACCTGATAGTTTTATGAAACCCTGCTGACTCTGTCTAGCAGTTTTATGATACCCTCCTAATTTTGTCTGGCTGTTTTACGATACTCAACTGATTCTGTTGAGAGATTTTATGAAACCCACCTATTTCTATCAGGGATTTTATGAAACCCTCCTGACTCTGTTAGGCAGTTTTATGAAACTCTCGTGACTCTATTTGGTGGTTTTACGAAACCCTCCTGAATCTATCTGGTAGTTTACAAAACCCTCTTGACTCTGTTTGGCAGTTTTATGAAACCCTCCTAACTCTGTCAGGTAGTTTACGAAACCCTCTTGACTCTGTCTGGCAGTTTTATGAAACCCCCTGACTCTGTCTAGGGTTTTAGAAAACCCTCCTGATTTTGTTTGGGGATTTTACGAAACCCTCTTGTCTAGGTGTTTTACAAAAAATTTGACCCTATTTGGGGTTTTACAAAACCTTCGACTCTGTTTGGGTTTTTACAAAACCTTCAACTTTGTCTGGGGTTTTACAAAACCTTCAACTCTGTCTGAGGTTTTCCTCGACTTGAGTTATATTAAGAATTCTTTATTTCTCATCTTCTATGGTTTTATTTTCATTTTCCTTACAAGGAATGTGCTTGTTACTTAGCAACAGCCACGGACAGTACGAAGGTATGTTTCTTTGTATATATATATATATATATATATATATATATATATATATATATATATATATATATATATATATATTATTATTTATTTATTTATTTTTATTTTTGTTTAATATTAATGTTTGAATAGTTCTTTATTATTTATGAAAGTAATGATTGTATATTAATTGTTTTTTTTTTTTTTTTTTTTTTTTTTTTTTTTTTTTTTTTTTAATTTCTTTTCTATTTGTATAACGATATTTTATTTTTTGGCTCATTGATTCATTATTTTTTTGCTGGGTGGGATATTATATTCATTTAAATGAATTTTAAAATTAAATGAAATGTTAGATATAATTTAGATGCTTCTTACTTTATTTATTTATAAGTGAATGTTTATACCAACATATTATGGTTTTTATTTTTTTTTAATTATTAAATTATTATATTTTAGAATTGAAATTATAATTTAGATGCTTCTTAATTCATATATAAAGCTGAAATTATAATTTAATTGCTTCTTAATTCATGAATATTTCCTTTATTATTAAATTATTATATTTTAGAATCTAATAAATATTTTTATGTATGATTTAATCGTCACTTCATATTAATATTTTTTTGTTTACTTATTAATTATTTTATTGCACGAGTGTCTCTATAAAAATTATTTATTTATAAATATTTATAGACTCTTATAAATTGTATATCATGTTCAATGCATTTTTTCATTTATATGAAATTTTTTTTTATAAGAATTAATAAATACACATATATTTTATATTAAATATATATTAATAAGTATTTAAATGAGTGTAACAAAAAATATTAATATATATTTAAGTGAATCTCTCAATTATTGTTTACATTAAATTTTTTGTAAAGTAAATGTATATATTTTGAATGTTTGTGTAAGTTATAATTTGAAATTTTTTTTTAACATGTATTGATTATCATTCAGTAATTTTTTAAATTTTATGAAAATATAGATGCTTGTTTAAATGATGCATGAATGTTATTTGTTTGTATTTTGAGCATATGACTATTTATATAGTTTATTTATATAAATGATGTATAAATGTTATTTGTTTGTATTTTTAGCATATAATTATTTATATAGTTTATTATATATGATTTTCATAACTTGAAGTTATGTTAAAAATAATTTTTTAATTTTTATGATAAGTAATTATAATTATATTTATAATATAAATTTTTAAATGCTAGAAAATGTTAGTATGAGTATTTGTTTAAATAATTTTTTAATTTTTATGAAGGGCAATTATAATTATATGTTGGAGAAGTTTGCAGGGATGTATTCAATTTTTTTTGGTTATGTTATTGTAGGTTGGAGAAGTTTGCAAGGAATGTACTCGATCGAATAAGTGATTCAACACCAGTATAATGGATCTAATTTTCTATGATAACCCTAATTTTTCTTTGTGTTTTTTACTAATTTTTCTTAGTGTTTTTTAATTTTGTTGTTTCTATTCGACAATTTTACGAAACCCTCTTGACTCTATCTCACAGTTTTACGAAACCCTCTTGACTATGTCTGGTGGTTTTATGAAACCCTCCTGACTTTGTCTAGTGATTTTATGAAACCTTCCTGATTCTGTCTGGCAATTTTACGAAACCCTCTTGGCTCTATCTGGCAGTTTTATGAAACCATCCTAGCTCTGTCTGACAATTTTATGAAACCCTCTGGCTCTGTCTAGTGGTTTTACGAAACCCTACTGGCTTTGTCTGACGGTTTACCAAACCCTCCTGACTTTGTTTGGTAGTTTATGAAACCCTCCTGACTCTGTCTGGCAATTTTACGAAACGCTCTTGACTCTATCTGGTGGCTTTATGAAATGCTTCTGACTTTGTCAGGTGGTTTTATGAAAGGATCCTAACTTTGTCTAACAGTTTTATGAAACCCTCTTGACTATGTCTGCCAGTTTTAAATACCCTCCTAATTTTGTTAGGGGGTTTTACGATACCCTCCTAATTCTAGCAAGTGGTTTTACGATGCCCTTCTAGTTTTGTCAGGAAATTTTATGAAACCCTCCTGACTCTGTCTGGGGGTTTTATGAAACCCTCTTGACTCTGTCTGGCAATTTATGAAACCCTCTTGACTTTGTCTGGCAGTTTTACAAAACCCTGACTCTGTCAGGCAGTTTATGAAACCCTCTTGACTCTATTTGGTAGTTTTATGAAACCCTCCTGACTATGTCTGGTGGTTTTATGAAACCCTCCTGACTCTGTCTACGAGTTTTATGAAACCCTCCTGACTCTGTCTGGGGGTTTTATGAAACCCCCTGACTCTGTCTAGGGTTTTATGAAACCCTCCTGACTCTGTCTGGGGATTTTATGAAATCCTCTTGTTTGGGGGTTTTACAAAACCTTCGACTCTGTCTGGGGTTTTCCTCAACTTGAGTTATATTAAGAATTATTTATTTCTCATCTTCTATGGTTTTATTTTCGTTTTCCTTACATGGAATGTGCTTGTTACTTAGCAACAGCCATGGACAATACGAAGGTATGTTTCTTTTTATTATTATTATTGTTGTTATTGTTGTTGTTGTTGTTGTTGTTGTTGTTGTTGTTGTTGTTGTTGTTGTTTTTGTTGTTGTTGTTGTTGTTGTTGTTTAATATTAATGTTTGAATAGTTCTTTATTATTTATAAAAGTAATGATTGAATATTAACTGTTTTGTTTTTTTTGGTTTTTTTTCTTTTCTATTTGTATAATTATATTTTATTTTTTGGCTCGTTGATTCATTATTTTTTTGCTGGGTGGGGTAATATATTCAATTAAATGAATTTTAAAATTAAATGAAATGTTAGATATAATTTAGATGCTTCTTACTTTATTTATTTATAAGTGAATGTTTATTCCAACATATTATGGTTGTTATTTTTTTTTATTAAATTATTATATTTTAGAATTGAAATTATAATTTAGATACTTCTTAATTCATATATAAAACTAAAATTATAATTTAATTGCTTCTTAATTCATGAATATTTCCTTTATTATTAAATTATTATATTTTAAAATCTAATAAATATTTTTATGTATGATTTAATCGTCACTACATATTAATATTTTTTGTTTACTTATTAATTATTTTATTGCACGAGTGTCTCTATAAAAATTATTTATTTATAAATATTTATATACTATTATAAATTGTATATCATGTTCAATGCATTTTTTCATTTATGTGAAATTTCTTTCTTATAAGAATTAATAAATACACATATATTTTATATTAAATATATATTAATAAGTATTTAAATGAGTGTAACCAAAAAAATTAATATTTTATTAATATATATTTAAGTGAATCTCTCAATTATTGTTTACATTAATTTTTTTGTAAAATAAATGTATATATTTTGAACTCTTGTGTAAGTTATAATTTTGAAAAAGAAATTTAACATGTATTGATTATCATTTAGTAATTTTTTAAATTTTATGAAAGTATAGATGCTTGTTTAAATGATGCATGAATGTTATTTGATTATATTTATAATATAAATTTTTAAATGCTAGAAAATGTTTAGTATGAGTATTTGTTTAAATAAATTTTTAATTTTTATGAAGAGTAATTACAATTATATGTTGGAGAAGTTTGTAGGGAATGTATCCGGTTTTTTTTGGTTCTGTTGTTGTAGGTTGGAGAAGTTTGCAGGGAATGTACTACCGAATAAGCGATTTCAACACCAGTATAATGGATCTAATTTTATATGATAACCCTAATTTTTCTTGGTGTTTTTTTACTAATTTTTCTTGGTGTTTTTTTAATTTTGTGTTTTCTGTCTGATGGTTTTATGAAAACCTCCTGACTCTGTCCGGTGGTTTCATGAAACCCTCCTGACTCTGTCCGGTAGTTTTATGAAACCCTCCTGACTCTATCTAGCAGTTTTATGAAACCCTCTGGACTTTGTCTAGCAATTTTACGAAACCCTCATGGCTATGTCTAGCAGTTTTACAAAACCCTCTGGCTATGTCTGGCGGTTTTATGAAACCCTCCTGGATCTATTTGGTATTTTACGAACCCTCCTGACTCTGTCTGGTGGTTTATGAAATGCTCCTAACTCTGTCTGGCGATTTTATGAAATGCTCCTAACTCTGTCCAGTGGTTTTATGAAATGCTCCTGACTATGTCAGGCAGTTTTATGAAATGCTCCTGACTCTGTCCAACTATTTTACGAAACCCTCCTGACTCTATATGGCAGTTTTATGATACCCTCCTGATTTGGTCAGACAATTTTATGATACCCTCCTAATTTTGTTGGGCATTTTTATGATACTCTTCTAATTCTGTCGGGCATTTTATGAAATCCTCCTGACTCTATCAGGCAATTTTATGAAGCCCTCCTGACTATGTCTGGTGGTTTTATGAAACCCTCCTGACTCTATCTGGTGGTTTATGAAACCC
Organism: Torreya grandis; assembly: GCA_037957365.1. Taxonomy (NCBI): domain Eukaryota; kingdom Viridiplantae; phylum Streptophyta; class Pinopsida; order Cupressales; family Taxaceae; genus Torreya; species Torreya grandis. Next base: position 2,774,732 of record JARHVA010001654.1, read on the forward strand.
TCTTGACTCTGTCTGGTAGTTTATGAAACCCTCTTGACTCTGTCTGATGGTTTTATGAAACCCTCCTGACTCTGTCTAGCGGTTTTATGAAACCCTCCTGACTCTGTCTGGCAATTTTAAAAAACCCTCCTGACTCTGTCTGGGGGTTTTACAAAACACCCCTAACTCTTCTGGGGTTTTACGAAACCCTTCTGACTCTGTCTGGGGATTTTATGAAACCCTCTTGTCTAGGGGTTTTAAAAAACCTTCGACTCTTTTTGGAATTTTACAAAACCTTCGACTCTGTCTGGGGTTTTCCTCAACTTGAGTTATATTAAGAATTCTTTATTTCTCATCTTCTATGGTTTTATTTTCAATTTCCTTACAGGGAATGTGCTTGTTACTTAGCAATAGCCATGGACAGTATGAAGGTATGTTTTATTATTATTATTATTATTGTTGTTGTTGTTGTTGTTGTTGTTGTTGTTGTTGTTGTTGTTGTTGTTGTTGTTGTTGTTGTTGTTGTTGTTGTTGTTTAATATTAATGTTTGAATAGTTCTTTATTATTTATGAAAGTAATGATTGTATATTAACTATATATTTTTTTGGTTTTTTTTCTTTTCTATTTGTATAATGATATTTTATTTTTTGGCTTGTTGATTCATTATTTTTTTTGTTGGGTGGGATAATATATTCATTTAAATGAATTTTAAAATTAAATGAAATGTTAGATATAATTTAGATGCTTCTTACTTTATTTATTTATAAGTGAATTTTTATTCCAACATATTATGGTTTTTATTTTTTTTATTATTAGATTATTATATTTTAGAACTAAAATTATAATTTAGATGCTTCTTAATTCATATATAAAACTGAAATTATAATTTAATTGCTTCTTAATTCATGAATATTTCCTTTATTATTAAATTATTATATTTTAGAATCTAATAAATATTTTTATGTATGATTTAATCGTCACTTCATATTAATATTTTTTTGTTTACTTATTAATTATTTTATTGCACGAGTGTCTCTATAAAAATTATTTATTTATAAATGTTTATAGACTCTTATAAATTGTATATCATGTTTAATGCATTTTTTCATTTATATGAAATTTATTTCTTATAAGCATTAATAAATACACATATTTTATATTAAATATATATTAATAAGTATTTAAATGAGCGTAACGAAAAAAATTAATATTTTATTAATACATATTTAAGTGAATCTCTCAATTATCGTTTACATTAAATTTTTTGTAAAGTAAATGTATATATTTTGAACGCTTGTGTAAGTTATAATTTGAAATTTTTTTATAACATGTATTGATTATCATTCAGTGATTTTTTAAATTTTATGAAAGTATAGATGCTTGTTTAAATGATGCATGAATGTTATTTGTTTGTATTTTGAGCATATGACTATTTATATAGTTTATTTATATAAATGATGTATAAATGTTATTTTTTTGTATTTTTAGCATATAATTATTTATATAGTTTATTATATATGACTTTCATAACTTGAAGTTATGTTAAAAATATTTTTTTAATTTTTATGATAAGTAATTATAATTATATTTATAATATAAAATTTTAAATGCTAGAAAATGTTTAGTATGAGTATTTGTTTAAATAATTTTTTATTTTTTATGAAGAGTAATTATAATTATTTTTATAATATAAATATTTTTGTTTATGAATATGTAATTTTTTAAAATGGATATATAAAAAAATTATATTAAAATTTTAAATTAGTATGAGTATAAGTGATGTATATATATTGTTTATACGTATATTAATCATGAGTATTTTTATAGATTTTTTTTATTAATGTGGATGATTTTTGATGTATTTTGAGCATATGACTATTTATATAGTTTATTTATATAAATGATGTATAAATGTTATTTGTTTGTATTTTGAGCATATAATTATTTATATAGTTTATTATATGACTTTCATAACTTGAAGTTATGTTAAAAATAATTTTTTAATTTTTATGATAAGTAATTATAATTATATTTATAATATAAATTTTTAAATGCTAGAAAATGTTTAGTACGAGTATTTGTTTAAATAATTTTTTAATTTTTATGAAGAGTAATTATAATTATATTTATAATATAGATATTTTTGTTTATGAATATGTAATTTTTTAAAATGGATATATATATATATAATTATATTAAAATTTTAAATTAGTATGAGTATAAGTGATGTATATATATTGTTTATATGTATATTAATCATGAGTATTTTTATATTTTTTTTATTAATGTGGATGATTTTTTATGTAAGAACAATTTTTTATATTGTTTGTATCTTGAGCATATGACTATTTATATAGTTTATTTATAAAATTTATTATAAATGATGCATAAATGTTATTTGTTTGTATTTTGAGCATATGATTATTTATATAGTTTATTACATATGACTTACATATTTATTTTTATAACTTAATGTTATGCTAAAAATAATGTTTTAATTTTTATGATAAGTAATTATAATTATATTTATAATATAAATATTTAAAAGTTTTATATTAAATTTTTAAATGTTAGAAAATGTTTAGTATGAGTATTTGTTTAAATATTTTTTTAATTTTTATGAAGAGTAATTATAATTATATTTATAATATAAATATTTTTGTTTATAAATATTTTTGTTTATGAATATGTAATTTTTTTAAATGGATATTTTAAAAAAATTATATTAAATTTATGAATATGTAATTTTTTTAAATGGATATTTAAAAAATTTATATTAAATTTTTAATTTAGTATATGTTTAAGTGATGTATATATATTGTTTATATGTAAATTAATTATGAGTATTTTTATATTTTTTTTAATTAATTTGGATGATTTATTATGTAAGAAAGGTTTTTTTTTATGATTTTGTTAATTTGTATGATTTATTGTGTGAGACATTGTTTATTATTTATAGTGGGTAATATTATATATGATAATTGTTTTTTTCATTTATGGTGAGTAATATTATGTATGATAATTATTTTCATTATTCTATGATGAGTAATTATATGCATGATATCTAAATTTTTTATTATTATTTATTTTATAATTCATTTTATGTTAAATTGTTAGGAGTGTTTTTTATAGCTTTTTATTAATTTGAATGATTTATTATTTTATAATAATTATTTTATGATAAGTTGTTATAATTTTATTAATTTATATGTTTTTATTTATGTATTTTTATTAATGGTAATGTTATAGTTTTATTAATTTGTTAGGGTTTTTTTCATGGTTTTATTAATTTATATTTTTTTATTATGTAAGACTCATCCATAAATTATTTGAATTATATGGTGGTATTTTTATAGTTTTATTAATTTATATGTTTTTATTATTTATTTGTTTATTAATAAATTATATATTTTATTTGTATATATTTATAGTTTTGTTATTTTGTATGATTTATTGTGTGAGACATTGTTTATCATTTATAGTGAGTAATATTATATATGATAATTGTTTTTTTCCATTTATAATAAATAATTATATGTATGATATCTAGGTTTATTATTATTATTTATTTTATGATAAATTGTTAGGAGTGTTTTTTATAGCTTTTTATTAATTTGAATGATTTATTATTTTATGATAAGTTGTTTGAATCATAAAGTGTTTTTATAATTTTATTAATTTATATGTTTTATTCAAGTATTTTTATGGCTTTATTAATTTATATGATTTATTATGTAAGACTCATTGATAAGTTATTTGAATTATATGGTGGTATTTTTTATGGTTTTGTTAATTTGTATGGATTTATTATGTAAAATTTATTTTATTATAAATTGTTTGAGTCATATAGTGTTAGTGTATTTATAATGTTATTAATTTATATGTTTATTTATTTATTTGTATGATTTATTATGTAAGATATTTTTTTTATCATTTATAGTGAATAATATTATGTATGATAATTGTTTTTATTATTCATAATGAATAATTATATGTATGATAATTCTTTTATTTATGATGAAGTGATAATTATATGTACCATTCATGATGAATAATTACATATAAAATTAAGTATTTGTATAATTATTTGAATTATTTTATACATATAATATTATGTATGATAATTGTTTTTATTATTCATAATGAATGATTATATGTATGATAATTCTTTTATTTATGATGAGTGATAATTATATGTACCATTCATGATAAATAATCACATATAAAATTAATTATTTGAATCATTATATGATTCAAATTAATTATTTGTATAATGTTATTAATTTATATGTTTATTTATTTATTTATTTGTATGATTTATTATGTAAGATATTTTTTTTTATCATTTATAGTGAATAATATTATGCATGATAATTGTTTTTATTATTCATAATGAATAATTATATGTATGATAATTCTTTTATTTATGATGAGTGATAATTATATGTACCATTTATGATGAATAATCACATATAAAATTAATTATTTGTATAATTATTTGAAATATATATATATATATATATATATATATATATATATATATATATATATATATATATATATATAAGTTGTTAAAAATGTAAATTATTATTTTTTACTTTTACTAGATAATCATACAGTGTATGTTTTTATAATATTATGTATGATAATTATTATCATTATTTATTTTAAAAGTAAATTAATTGTTAAAAAATGTAAATTATTTATTTTTATTTTTACTAAATGAATGTTTTAGTAATAATAAATATTAAATGTCTAAATGTTATAATTTATATAGAAAATAAATATAAATTTTTTGTTTTTGTAAATGAATCTTTTAGTGATAAGAATATTGGTTTTAGTTATTTATATAAATATTTTTGGTGAATGAATGTATACAAAATGAATGTTTTAGTAATAGAAATGCTGGTTTATACATGTAAATATTTATTTGTTGATTATATCATTTAATTTGTAAGACATTTATTTATCATTTATGAAGAGCAATTATTTTATAAGTGAGGTTTGGTTTGGATTGCTTTGATAAGCAATTTTTGTACGTTTTAATTTTTTTTAATGTAGATTGTTTATTTTTATGAATGAATGTTTTAATAATAGAAACACTAGTTTTATGTAGAGAAAATATTTACTATTTTCTTTTATGATTTAATATGTTTATATATTTTTTGTTTTTATGAATGAATATTTTAATAATATGAAATGTGTTTTTTCTTTTTATAATTCATTATATTTATTTGTTTTCTTTAATTTTGAATGCATTAGAGTTTTTATTTTAAATGATGTATGTTT